>VBSK01000029.1:0-226939 GCA_006112555.1 Tuber indicum | reverse complement strand
TGTAACGGGGGCTCCCTCTGGGAAGATGGATCCCGAGGTTGCGACCGCACCGAAGTATTCTTTCAGAAGTAAGATAAAGATAATCAACAGTAGAGTTGAAAAAATAAACGGTAAAACTTAATATCGTTAAGCCACAGCTTTACTCAATTAAGTCCTGGTCTCGAGAGGTAGTTGATTGCCAGAGTAGAGGAGAACTCGCATATACTTAAGTAGGTTTGGTATGCTGCCAGTTACTCCCCATCACTACTCTGCGTTCGCGAGCACCCAACTCCCGTGGGCTGTCTAGCCAACCTCTACGGGTCGGACCAACGATCCTCCGTAGCGAACTAGACCACTCGGTGGTGTTCTAACATCTGCCCGATAGAAGTGTTTTAGCCGCTGCATCTCCAATGCAACCGCAGGAGTAAAAACTCTTCATATCGTGGTCATGCCAGTGGCGAGCTGTCATGCCCGTGCGGATACTATACCAACTATGGAACTCTCTACCCATATACACTTAGTCTTCTGCAAGCATTCGCGGCTCCTGAACATCTATCCGGTTCTACTCATTTCCATATCATTCCGGAAGATAGCCACGTAGCTCCCCCGATAGACCCCTTCGGAGGTTGACTACCAATAGGCGCTACCCACAGTCAACCCTCCTAGAAGTAGGTCATATCGTGACCTCAGACTAGTGTCTTAGAGTCCTTAACGATTCTCCAATACTATTACTCTTTCGGGGCAACGGACTTCGGTTACCTCGCCTACTGGCCTCCGGTAACCTCACATACTACTCTTGACTTCAAAGCAGTATTACTCCGTCAGTTTTGGTCCGTTTTACACGAAACCACCTGGAGGCTATTCTCCAGGTTCTCCTCTTCCCCCTCATATATCCTGCGGACAGCTTCCGGTCGGACGGACGGCGTGAGCGCATACGGAGTTACGGCAACATCTCCACTTGGAGACTTTTGCTAGACTTACAGCAACTCTTCAGGCTGTAGCCCATGACGCTAGGGACTTATAACGGGGCCGGAGGGGGGTGTTAGCAACCACACCTCCAAGTTACAGCTTGTTCGGAGCTCAACTGGTTGTGCGGGAGTGATCCGCACAACCTGAGAATCGAACACCCTATGTAGTTTCGCGTGACAAACAATCTAGTAACTTCCCCCGAAGTCCTGCGTAACAAGTTACTTTCAAGGTAGGGTAACTTGACTCCATAGCAGGGTAACCCGTGGCCCAAGGCAGGGTAACCCTAGTCCGAAGGTAGGGTAACTGTACCCCGAGTTACCCTACAGAGTAGGGTAACTTTACCTGGACTCTCCGTCGAGTAATTCAGGGTAACTCCCAAATTGACTACTTGGGTTACCCTACAGAGTAGGGTAACCCCCAACCATTACTAGGACCTATGTACCTTTGGTATGGCCTAGCATGCCCGACTGAGGTACCTAACCACCGGTACCTCCACCTGGTAGACCTAAGTCTACCGCCAGCCCTACCGCGGTAGTCTCTTGACTCCGGTATGGGTGTAGGTTTGGCTACTTGTAATAGTACTCAGTGGAGTCTCGTTACATCACTCCCCTCTTCTATAAGGCTCGACCCGAGCCGATCTAACGACGTCTCTTATTTCCGCTACTCGGTACATCTACAACCCTATGGTCCCTAGGTTTAGATGGATACCTTTTGTGGAAATCGCTTAAGGCTTGTATACCGGTTCCTTCCAGCATCTCAAACGGCTCCCAAGAATTTTCTTCAGGTCCATAGCCATCCCACGATATCAGGTACTGGACAAACCGATGAGGGAACTTCTGTTTAACTCCTCCATACCACCGGCTGTCTAACACTCCCGAGATAACATAACTTGGCTCGTCTTCCACTATGTCAGGGATAGGGATATCTTTAACCCTTCTCCCGGTCTGATCCTCTCGGTAGGGCTCTAATAACCCAACGTTGAATACCGGGTGGATAGACCAACGCGCAGGCAACTGGAGTTCATATGCCCTAGTACCAACACGTCGCTTGACCACAAAGGGACCAAACATTCGGTGGTCTAGTTTCTCCATAGGCCTCTTTGTACGGATATTCTTGCGATTCAGCATTACCCGATCAGCCTTTATAGCTCTGCCCTCTTCGACATCTTCTAGTGTGGCATATTCTGGAGATGGTAATCGTTTCTTGTCATGCCATTTCCGTTGCCTCTCTTGAGCACTTTGTAATGTTTCCCGTATGTCTTGCCATGTACCCTCCCAATCCTTTACTAACAGCTCCGTACTTGGATGAATCCCCTTATTGTCAGGAACAATTCCAGACCAGTTTGTCCTCGGAGAAAATCCATAGTTAATCTCAAAAGGAGATAACCTGGTTGACTCGGAGGTGGATGTATTATAGGCATACTCCGCTAACGGTAGTAGCGAAACCCAATCATCCTGCTGGTAGGTACAATAACTCCTTAGGTATTGTTCCAGTGTCTGGTTCACCCGCTCAGTCTGGCCGTCGGTCTCGGGATGGAACGCGGTAGAGACATTGAGCTTCACCTCAAGTAGTCCCATTAAGCTAACCCAAAACTTAGAAGTAAATCGAGTATCCCGATCAGAGATAATCGATTCTGGGAGTCCATGCAGTCTCCAGATCTCTTTGAGAAATATAAGAGCAAGTTCCTTGATAGGTACCTCCGTAGCGAGGGGGATGAAATGCGCCATTTTTGAGAATCTATCAACAATGACCCAGATCTTCGTAAAACCCTCGGATTCTGGTAACGCCACAATGAAGTCCATTGATATTGCGTTCCATGGCCTCATAGGAACATCTATAGGTTCTAAGAGCCCAAACTTCTTATGTCTCACTGTCTTTACCCTTTGACAGACGTCGCATGACCGAACATAGTCTTCGATGTAGGCCTCCATCTTAGGCCAGTAGAAGTTGGCTTTAACCTTCCCTATTGTCTTATAAGTCCCGAAGTGTCCGGCTAGACGGGAATCATGTTCCGCTTGCATGATCCGTTCCTTTAGCCCTTGATCCTCCGGTATGTACCAACGCCCCTTGTAAAGGAGGAAGTCCTTCTCTATTGAGAAATTAGGGTCAACCTTATTGTCCTTTTGGACAATGGACTTGTAAATACTTTGATAAGTATTGTCCTTTGCTATAGCGACCTTCATGTCATCAAGCATTCCGGACTTCAACCGGAAGCCTTGGCACAGTTGCAACAACTGTGGTCGCAAGATGTCCCGCTCCTGACTATCCAAATACTGTCCCGGACGGAAAAACATCTGTTCCTGACCCAATTTCGCAGAATTACTCCCCCCTTCAGGGCGGTACTCCGAACGCCTCGATAACGCATCAGCCTTTCCATTAAGGCGCCCTTCCCGATAGACAACCTTAAAATTAAATGGTTGTAGGAATTCCGCCCAGCGATGCTGCCTACGATTCAGTATCTTAGTACTATTAAAGTACTCCAAATTCTTATGATCAGTATAAATAGTTATCTGATCCGATACTGAGCGCAAGAGATGATCCCATTCTTTGAATGCTGCAACAATTGCGGACATCTCTTTATCATGCACATCATAATTTATCTCAGCTGGCGAGAATTTCCGACTATGGTAGGCTATCGGATGCCATCTACCATCTTCACATAACTGTGAGAGTATGGCTCCTAATGCAAAATCACTTGCGTCGGTTTCCAACTTGGTTAACCGTTCCGGATCAAAGTGGGCTAGAATGGGGCTTGCCATGAACATCGCTTTAAGGCGACTAAAGGCTTCATCATGTCTAGGACCCCATCCCCATTTGGAATCTTTCTTCGTTAAGTCAGTTAACGGCTTTGTTATCTTACTGAAGCCTTCAATAAACCGACGGTAGAAGTTTGCAAAACCCAAAAAGCTTTGAACGTCAACAACTGTCTTTGGTGGAGTCCAAACTTCAATAGACTTCACCTTTTCCGTGGTCATCATAATACCACGATCAGATATGCGGTAACCTAGAAATTCTACTTCCCTTTGATGGAATGTAGATTTCTTAATGCTTACACAAAGCCTAGCCTTGCGCAGTCTTTCCATAACTCGCCTAACGAGTGAGACATGTTCTTCGATGGTCTCTGAGTATATTAGGATGTCATCTATATAGGCGATGACTCCTTCGTCTAATAAATCATGAAAGATTTTATTTATCATACTCTGGAAAGTAGATGGGGCGTTACATAGCCCAAACGGCATTACCGTATATTCATACAACCCATAACGACAGCGGAAAGCTGTCTTCCATTCTTCTCCTTCTGCCATTCGGAGGAGATAATAGCCATTCTTCAAGTCCAACTTAGTGAAGACAGTGGCTTTTCCAAGTCTATCACGCAGCTCATTCATCAGTGGTAAAGGATATTTATTCTTCACCGTAATCTTGTTAAGCCCTCGGTAATCAATACATAACCTCAATGACCCATCAGGTTTGGGTACAAAGAGGATTGGGGCTGCGGCAGGGGAACTAGATCTCCGTATCTTTCCCGTTGCCAGCATCTCATTGAGATACTCCCTCAGAATCTTGAGCTCGTTTTCAGACAATGGATATATAGGACCAAAGGGAGGTGCTGTCTCAGGCATTAACTCGATCTTGTGATCATACTCTGAGTGCTCTGGTAACGCATCTATCCTTTGTTGGCTAAATATATCGCCATAGTCCTTATATTCGGGGAGGAGACTTAGGGCAATGTCTTTCCCGTCTTCTCCTGTGAACTGGGCATATCCAAGAAGATATACCTGAGCTTGGTCTTCTGCCAATAGCTCTTCTTCGGTTATAAATTCTAACCGTCTCTGGCCCACAAGGCATCTAGCCTTACACAATACAGACCTCCAAGTGAAGCTGCGTGTTTCCCAGTCTATGTCGGGATTATGTTCATGGAGCCATGACATTGGAAGATAACCATCAATCTTCTTATCGGACATGTCCGCCAGTTCAAATCTCATGTCATTGACATGATCGCCAATACGCATCTTCAGGGTCTTAGTGTAATGAAGCCCTGAGTTAGGAATGTCATTCCCGCTAGCATCCTTTATTGGAGCAGCAACCTTTCTCCGGACACAAGGAACTTGTGTTTCCTTAGCCCATCGTGTGCTAAGCACTGCGCCAGTAGCGCCACTATCCAACAATAACACAGCCTCGGCTGCACTGTCTCTCGCGCCACAACGCCATTCTAGTCTAACTCGAACTCGGATAGACTTTATATGTTTTGGGGGGCCTGAAAGCCGCGCCTTCTTTCTTGAGTTTTCTTTTAGAAGCATGTTTAACGGAGTCTCTTGCCTTTCGACACAAGAGTGGCCACAACGGGTCAAAATGTTAAGGTTTCAAATCACGGTATATCAATAGCTAGGGTGTTTACTATCACGCCAGCATGATTTCGGGTACTGAACCCTCCTCAGGTAAACTTGATAACAAAATTTCATTGCTCGAATCAAGGCCTGCTTGATGTGAAAAGAACTAGTCTAACAAAAGAAAACAATTTCGCTTCCAATACTAAGGAAATAATCCATCGAAGTAAGGAAATGATATATTCCCGCAGTAACATAACAAGAATACAAAGGAGAAATAAACCAAGACAAACACCCAAAGAGAATTCCCGTGCTGACCCAAATCCTCCACCTGCCTCGTTCCTTCGCAGACCGCTGCGGCCCAGAACATCTAAGAGGCCTGGTCAGTCTATGTATTGACTGCAGGATTTCTCGGGGCATGCTTACTCTCGGAGCCCTTCACATAACTTCCTAGAGTTATGTCAGTGTCTTGTTATTTCGCTGCAAGGAAAGGAACTTACCTATTCCTCAGCATCCGTATCAACCTCCATAATCTCGGGAGATGACTTTCGGATTTCCAATAACTTCTTTGAAGGTGGTGCTTCGATGCGACGGACTTTGTTGTTTGATGCTTCATTGACTTCTGCATCTTCAGCCTTCCTCTTTTTGGTTATCGCTTTAACCCCTTTGGCTGAACTAACAACAGGGTCGGTGGAGAAACATTTCCGCCAAAAGTGACCCGGTTTTCCACATCGTGTGCACTGCGACTCCTTCTTGCGCTTATCGATAAGCGTAGACGGGATATTCTTATGGGCATTAGCATGCTCAGAATTCCCTTGCTTCTGGGATGTACCCGCAGAAGATAAGGAGCGCCTAGGG
This sequence comes from Tuber indicum, assembly GCA_006112555.1. Lineage (NCBI taxonomy): Eukaryota > Fungi > Ascomycota > Pezizomycetes > Pezizales > Tuberaceae > Tuber > Tuber indicum. The sequence continues at coordinate 220,808 of VBSK01000029.1, read as the reverse complement.
TTGGGCTTACCCGAACCCTTTTCCTTCCGTTTCGGTTGTTTCCTCGAGGTTGACAACCTCTCCTCGCTCTTGCCCTGGTTATCACTTCGGCTTTTCGTAACTGTCTCGCTGAAAGTGATATTGTCTTGGAGGGCGTGGCCCGTCTTCCGCAGAAGGTCCATGTACTCGGACACATCGGTAGGATGAGGTGTCTTTTGTGCCCAGACATTCCGTAGTTGGGATGTCATTGTCATCCGGATCTTGTCTTTGATCATCGTAGGGTCCGTATAACCCAATTGGACAATCAGATCCATTACCGAGTCTAAGTACTGGTCAACCTGACCAGGCTTCATCTGCAGCTTCGTCCACTCGCTTAGAGCGCGGTCCCGATCAACATGGGCACCGAAACTTGCCATTAGCCGTTTCCTAAATCCTTCCCATGTACGAAACTCATGGTTGGGGTCAAACGGCATACCCACCCGGCGTGCACCGTCCTCGCTGACGTACCGGTGTAGGCCCATGTACCAAGTTTTGGCAGTGCCTTGAAGAAGAGGGATAACCAAGCTGATTTTGTCCATATCTTCCGTGACTGATTCTCGGAAGTATTCGAACTTGATTTCCACATCGCTAATGAACCGCTGGGTATCGGTTGTATCTCCTTTGAAGGGAGTTACATCACCTAACTTCGCGGGCTTTCTTGGCTTTCCCCCTGAAGGGGTGGAGTTACCGGCTGGCTGACTAGCTCCAGCTGCCCCACTCATCTGCAAGAAAGCTCGTAGCAACCTTCGTGCTCCGCGGTCATAGCGTCTCTTCTTTTTCTCGCTCCAGTTTGGCTTCCGCCTCCCCAGAAACTCAGAGAAATCGGGTATGGAGTCGGCATCATCGTCATCACTGCTACTGGAGGAACTGGAATCACCCGGGTTTCCGCCAGCACCAACGTTTCCGCCAGGCGGGAGTTGATCTCCGCCGCCACCGGCATTTCTGCCAGGGCCTCCAGAGGGTCTATCATACCCGTCAAAGGAGTCCTCCCTTTCCCCTTGTCTGTCCTCTTGGGGAACCACCCCCGAACGAGACAAAGGCATGGGAGGTGGGTCTGGTAATGGAATAGCTCCAGAAGCACTCGGAGTTACCCCATACCGACCCTGAACAAACTGCTGGAATTCCAGACAGCTTTCCGGCATTGCCGGAGGTCCCACGTGCAACCGTGAACCACAATAAGAACATTTGGGCTTTTTCATCTTCGAACCTACTTCCTCAGGCTTCCGGTACACTTGACTCGAACGACTGTTAGGACAGTTGAGTGCATGTGTAGCCTTTGGAAAGTGAGGTCCTCCCACGACCGTACAACCAGTGTAACAGAAGGCCGTAACCCCCGGCGACAAAGGCCTTCGGACCCGTTCTTTCTCCGGAGCACCCCACATACCCCATTCACCCCCGGACTTGTTATATTGTCCTTGCCTAAGTTTGTCAAAAAACTCATTTGCATCAGTAGGTTTCCTGGGCGCACCAGGTAACTTAGGCATGGAAGGCATGGGAGGCAGGGGAGCAGGTTCAATGATAACAGGAGCTTGTCCTGGCTTTGGGAGAGGTGTATTCACAGCCGCCTGGTAAGGTCGGTCTGGCACAGGGACATTGGTAGAGGGTGTCGGGGTATCAGTGACTCCTGTCAAGTCTACCTGATCCCGACCAGGTTGCGGAGGTGGAGGAGGGACTCTGGACTTATCCACCCTATGACCACTATCGCCCGGACGAGAGCCTGTAGCAGGGCTAGGAGTCCGTCGGTTTCTCCTTTGAGATACCGGGGCGAGTGCTTCTTCGAGCTGTTCGTGGAAGGGGGAACGACGAGGAGAGACTAGAGCTCGTGGCTGTTGACCCGCTATCTGTACTCCTAATTCAGTCAAGTATGCCTGATATGAGGGATTGGTCAACATAGCGGTTAGGGTCTCCGCAAAGTTGACCGCGGGACGCTTCTCCATCGGAGGTGCCACTGTCATGATCGTATCATTGTCATGATCAATCTGATGCCCTGTACGGGCAGCCTCTTCCAACGCCGCTATCCTCTTGGCTAGCGCACGTGTGTCACTAATTTGCCGTATGAACAACTTCTGTTGTTTCCGCATCCACTCCGTAGCCGCCGTAACCATCTCTATTTTAAACTTAGTCTGCGCCTGCTCATTCCAGTATTGCATCTGGCTTTGAGCTTCCTTCATCTGTTTTGTAACTTCAAGAAGGATGTAGGGTTCCATGACTTCCCTAGTAAAATCCGCAAGACTAAACCCTTGACCTTGCCTTTCTGGCACTACCGGAATCGCAAGCTTCTGCTGTGTAAACGATTCGAATAACCGCGCAGGGTCTTCGACCACAATTTCCTCGGCATCGTCGGGAAGGTCGATATTGGTAGCATTAAGGACAAGTTCAATGGGTTCCCAACCAAGGCCTTTGGCATCCGCAAATGCTTCACGCCGCATATGCCATTGGTGGGCTGCCGCCGCGGCAGGATCGAAGTGACCGGCTTGGTTCGACATAGTAATTTCCACCCGATGCTTCTGGTACCAGACCAGCGACTCGTACTCAAACTATGTCAATTCAAGGAGGTCAATACCAACAAATCTCAAGAGTAGGAAGAGTTAAGCGAGGTCTTCGCTTAACGATATACTGTAACGGGGGCTCCCTCTGGGAAGATGGATCCCGAGGATGCGACCGCACCGAAGTATTCTTTCAGAAATAAGATAAAGATAATCAACAGCAGAGCGTTGAAAAAATAAAACGGTAAAACTTAATATCGTTAAGCCGCAGCTTTACTCAATTAAGTCCTTGTCTCGAGAGGTAGTTGATTGCCAGAGTAGAGGAGAACTCGCATATACTTAAGTAGGTTTTGGTATGCTGCCAGTTACTCCCCATCACTACTCTGCGTTCGCGAGCACCCAACTCCCGTGGGCTGTCTAGCCAACCTCTACGGGTCGGACCAACGATCCTCCGTAGCGAACTAGACCACTCGGTGGTGTTCTAACATCTGCCCGATAGAAGTGTTTTAGCCGCTGCATCTCCAATGCAACCGCAGGAGTAAAAACTCTTCATATCGTGGTCATGCCAGTGGCGAGCTGTCATGCCCGTGCGGATACTATACCAACTATGGAACTCTCTACCCATATACACTTAGTCTTCTGCAAGCATTCGCGGCTCCTGAACATCTATCCGGTTCTACTCATTTCCATATCATTCCGGAAGATAGCCACGTAGCTCCCCCGATAGACCCCTTCGGAGGTTGACTACCAATAGGCGCTACCCACAGTCAACCCTCCTAGAAGTAAGTCTTATCGTGACCTCAGACTAGTGTCTTAGAGTCCTTAACGATTCTCCAATACTATTACTCTTTCGGGGCAACGGACTTCGGTTACCTCGCCTACTGGCCTCCGGTAACCTCACATACTACTCTTAACTTTAAAGTGGTATTACTCCGTCAGTTTTGGTCCGTTTTACACGAAACCACCTGGAGGCTATTCTCCAGGTTCTCCTCTTCCCCCTCATATATCCTGCGGACAGCTTCCGGTCGGACGGACGGCAGTGACGTATACGGTGTTATGGAAGCATCTCCACCGGGAGACTTTTGCTAGACTTACAGCAACTCTTCAGGCTGTAGCCCATGACGCCAGGGACTTATAACGGGGCCGGAGGGGGGTGTTAGCCACCACACCTCCAAGTTACAGCTTGTTCGGAGCTCAACTGGTTGTGCCGGAGTGATCCGCACAACCTGAGATTCGAACACCCTATGTAGTTTCGCGTGACAAACAATCTAGTCACTTCCCCCGAAGTCCTGCGTAACAAGTTACTTTCAAGGTAGGGTAACTTGACTCCATAGCAGGGTAACCCGTGGCCCAAGGCAGGGTAACCCTAGTCCGAAGGTAGGGTAACTGTACCCCGAGTTACCCTACAGAGTAGGGTAACTTTACCTGGACTCTCCGTCGAGTAATTCAGGGTAACTCCCAAATTGACTACTTGGGTTACCCTACAGAGTAGGGTAACCCCCAACCATTACTAGGACCTATGTACCTTTGGTATGGCCTAGCATGCCCGACTGAGGTACCTAACCACCGGTACCTCCACCTGGTAGACCTAAGTCTACCGCCAGCCCTACCGCGGTAGTCTCTTGACTCCGGTATGGGTGTAGGTTTGGCTACTTGTAATAGTACTCAGTGGAGTCTCGTTACACACTTATGCTGGAAATCGGACGAAACAAGCACCTTTCTGAAGTAACATGCGAGATTGCTGAGTTAGGAGTCTACGACATGATTATACCGTTCGGATGGTGGCAGACCGACCACCCAATATCTAATATTGAAGACCCGGAGAAGTGGTCCTTTGACGCAAAATGTTGCGAAAATTGTGTGGAGGAAGATGAGGGGATTGCAGACATGTTTGAATACGATGAGACGGTGGCAATGGATGAAGATGCAGTAAGGATAGGAAGGATCGGCATGAGAGATGACCAAGAGACTGTCGAATTGTTCTCTGTACCACGAGTTTATCACGAATACAGGAAGCTCTTCCTGCCACAGACAGCGGCCAAATTACCACCACACCGGACCTATGATCACAAGATCGAAATAAACGAGGAAAAGGGCAAGCCATGGGGACCAGTATATCCTTAATCAGCAAAACAGCTAAAAGCGTTACGAGAATACTTGGAAGAGATGTTGGCTCAAGGCAAAATATCACCAAGTAAATCCCCTTATGGAGCACCTATCCTGTTTGTCCCAAAGCCAGATGGTAAAATGTGGCTCGTCGTGGACTACCAGAACCTGAATAAACTGACTATACTCAACAAACACCCTCTACCACTAATGTCAGAATTGTGAGACAGAGTAGCCAGAGCAAAGATATTCTCCAAACTCGACCTCAAAGACGGTTATCACCTTATCAGAATGAAGCAAGGCGATGAATGGAAAACAGCTTTTCGAACCCAATACAGACACTATGAATATAATGTAATCCCATTTGGATTGGTGAACGCACCCGCGACATTTCAGAAAATGATGAACGAAGTGTCTTGATCGAGGAGTGGTCTGCTATCTGGACGATATATTAATTTACTCAGACAACGAAGCTGACCACATAATACTAGTCAAAAAAGTTCTAAAACAGCTCCAAGAATACCAACTCGCCGTATCAGTCAAAAAGTCAATATTCCATATCGAATCTGTCGAATTTTTAGGATACATTGTAGCGGTAAATGGAGTATCCATGAGTAACCGCAAAGTGGAATCAATCTTAGAATGGATACCACCGAGATTGGTAAAAGAAGTACAAATTTTTATTGGATTTGCTAACTTCTACCGACGGTTTATTAGAAACTTCTCTGCCATTTGTGAACCGATAACGGAGATGCTGAAGGGAAATCCGAAGAATTTCAAGTGGGGACCCGAACAAGATGCGGCTTTTGAAAATTTGAAGGTCAAATTCACGACGGCCCCAATACTACACCACTTTTTTCCGCATCGAGAAACAGTTGTCGAGACAGATGCAAGCGACTTTGCACTAGGTTGCGTATTATCTCAGTTTTTAGACAAAAGGCTACATCCAGTAGCTTTCCACTCAAGAAAGTTGAACTCTGCTGAGCGAAACTATGAGATACACGATAAAGAACTTCTGGCAATTCTGAAGGTCTTCAAGGAATGGTGACACTACTTAATTGGTACTGAAAAACCAATTATAGTATACACCGACCACCAGAATCTGCAATACTTTCTCACGTTAAAAGTTTGGAGTAGCAGACAGATCTGATGGGCTCAAAAATTGGTTGACTACAATTTTAAAATCGTCTATTGCCCAGGAACCAGAGGGGGCAAGCCAGATGCACTAAGTCGACGGCCGGAGTACAGTCGTGTCCGGAAAGTCTTCACACCCCTCTATAGCAACCGATCCCACATGATACCCCAACTTTCAACTTTTTCCAATAAATCAGAAAGTATGTAAATAAAATAATAAAATTTACTTTTAGATTGAGAAATATCCTGAGTAAAATTTTACATAAGAATAAAATTAAAATATGTTTGGTTTGTGCTACTATAAGTTGATGCTAGAATCTGTGAATTTTGGTAGAAAATTTCAACAAAAACCATCTATTATATACCTTGGGCTCAAAGCTATGAATGAAAGATCTAAGAGACAAAAAGATAGATATTAATACTTAAGATATTAGAGATTATGTTAGATCAAATAATGTGTTATATAAATGTCAAGGTGATCATAAATGTATGAATTTATCTCCATTGACTGAAGTATTTTAAATCAGCTACTAAATCTAGAAGAATTTCTATTTACAGCTCTAAAATTGCTCTTATAGGAAGTAATACTTTCTAAAGATTATAATAAATCATTTTTGAGATTATCTGGCACTGTTAGATGCCCAAAGACTGCAACTGAAATATCCTTTATAATAGTTAGAAATAGTTATCAAAGTTGCCATTTACAGACTACAATAACAGGATGGAAGATTGATCAAAAAATATATTATACTCTGGGCTTGATCTATAGTTAGGGGGTAATTACTTTGATAGTATAAACATATATTTAAAAGAATTAAAACATAGTAGTATTTCACTCCAAGAAAGACATATCAATATTCATCCTAATATTATCAATTTTGATTTCCAGAAACAGACAATGACCCAAATTCCTATAAGATGTATGTGTTACATTCTTGTATATTCCTAAAAGCTATTATTTATGTTTTATTTCCAATTAATAGATATTCTTATCTAAAAATAGAGAAACTAGATATGGGATTTTTGGAGTAAAATGCTTGTATGGAAAAATCTTAACTAAATAAATTATTTTTGATCAGATCTTTATACATGTATTATATCCTAATTCACAATTACCTAGATATTACATATATTTAATATGAAATTATTATCTTAGTAGGTTATAAAGATAAAAAATATTTTATAAGGCTTATTTATAGTAAGTGCATTTTAGTTAGTACCCAAACATACTAGTCTGTAAACTGTATTTGATGATAAAATTTTACAATAATTTCTAAAAATACTCCTTATAGTTTATATTTTACTATGTATTTAAATAGGATCAATTCATTGATTTATTGTGGAAATTTGTTTCTTTAATGTTTGCTTGGTTGAATTGGTCAGGGGTGTGAAGACTTTCCGGACACGACTGTACCGTTCTGAAGGGGGAGCTACGCATCGCGAACAGACAATTTTGAAACCAGAACACTTCGAGACAGAAGAAATCCAGGTTTCATTGATCACAATTGCGGAAAAAGATAAAATCATAATAAGAATTGTGACGCTCCAGAATACTAAGTCTTCTGAAAACCTCAATGATTGAAACCCTAAGAGCGATATAAGCCAAGATCTACCATCAGACGAGACAGTGATCCAGGTCAGAAGGATGAATCCAAAAGCATGAATGCCGACAAAAGGTTCCAGGATGGCAGCAGGACATGATTTATATGCTATGGACGATGCGATAATACCTAAGAAGGGACAACTATTAATAAAGTTAGGCATCGCAGTCAAGTTACTAGAAGGAACATACGGTAGAATAGCACCTAGGAGCGGTCTTGCAATTAGAAGCGGAATTTCCACAGGAGCAGGAGTTATCGACGCAGATTATAGAGGAGAATTACAAGTCCTCCTATTTAACCATAAGAATCTGGATTGCCAAATACGAGCAGGTGATCGAGTGGCCCAGCTTATAGTGGAAAGAATCAATACCGCAGATCTCATGGAGATAGACTAGCTTGACGAAACGGAAAGAGGCAATGCAGGGTTCGGAGGTACAGATACCGCTGTACGAACCCTGGTTGTCAAAGAACAAGAACCAGTCATTACTCACCTTCAGGCTTCGGCTAGCGATAACGAACACTGGTATAATCTAGACGACATATCAGAAGAAGTCTTAATGTCTAATGCTATATTATCAAAAGCAAGCATGAAGACATTTAATCCAGACTTCCTAGCCGCAATTGACATAGCCATCGATAAGGACCAAGACTGGAAAGACAAAAGAGAAAAGTTAAGGAAGTTACGAGATGATGGAAAGACGCTTCCAAAGGATTAGGCAATAAACGAGGACCTGCTTTATTACAAACAATGCGTATATGTGCCAAAAGACCAGCCCCTCTATACCAGAATTGCTGAAGCATGCCATGACGCAAAGATAGCCGGACACTTCGGACAAGAAAAGACTCTCGAAAAAATTAAGCGAGACTTTTACTGGAAAGGGCTAGCCGACTGGGTAAACGACTATGTAAGATCTTGCGACGAGTGCCAACACAATAAGTCACTAAGGCATGCTAAGTACGGACTCCTACAACCATTACAAACGCCATATAGCGCTTGGAGCTCCATATCAGTAGACTTCATAACACAACTTCCGGAGTCTCAAGGATGCACCCAAATCATGGTGGTAGTCGACCGGTTTACTAAATTGGCACACTTCCTCGGCTTGCAAGAAAGTGCGACAGCTAAGGATGTCGCGAATACTTTCATAAGAGAAGTATGGAAGCTACATGGCTTACCAACCGAAATCATCTCGGATATGGACTCCAAGTTTGCGGGAGAATTCTGGGAATCATTATGCAAGAGCTTGGACATCAAAAGAAGAATGACGACAGCATATCATCCTCAGACTGACGGACAAACAGAAAGGACCAACCAAGTGCTGGAAGGTAACCTTCGCAGTTTCGTCAACTATGATCAGGATGACTGGTATCAGTTACTACCGCTCGCCGAATATGCTTACAATAGCTCGACAACAAACGCCCATGGAATGTCTCCTTTTTATGCAAACTACGGTTTTCATCTACAGACGGAATGGATGAAAGGACGCGAAGTCCAAAATCCCGGTACCTCACTATACGCAAACTGGATCAAAACGATACACGAACAAGCTAAGGAATCACTGGAAAAGACTCGGGAAGCTATGTCTAAATACTATGATCGAAAAGCAACTAAACAACGAGACTTTAAGGTTGGTGATAAGGTAATGCTAAATGCGAAAAATATTTGGACACGAGGAAAATCCAAGAAACTTAGTCCCAAACTATATGGTCCTTTTCGAATCCTGGAAAAGAAAGGCAATCGAAGCTTCCGACTCGATATATCAGCCCGGTAGAAAATTCATCCAGTATTCCACGTATCACTACTCGAACCATATCGCGAATCGGTTTTCGAAGACAAGACAGCCGCCTTGCGAACCTGTGGAAGTTGAAGGAGATCTTCAATGGGAAATAGAAAAAATTGTAAGAAGCGAGATCCGCACTTACAGAAAGAAAATCCAAGGCCGATACTGACAGTTAAAAGAACTATAGTATCTGGTAAAATGGCAAGGATATTCCGAGGATGAGAACACCTGGGAGCCATCCGAAGGCATGGGAAATGCCGAAGAACTAGTGGAAGAATTCTACAGAGATAATCCGGAAATACCAGGCAGGGCAGAAGCAGGACGATGAGGAAAAGGTTTTCCTACCATGGCCAAGCAAACGCGGGAGGTGTTTTACCCTAACCTTATCGGGTCCTGAAAGGATCTATACTAAAGGCGTTCGAGGTGAAGCCTTAAAGGAGGGAGCTAATGTTAGGCATATAAGACCTAGCATAGTGGTAAGGTCACGCATATGACCATAAAGGTCAAGTGACTCGATAAGATGGTTGCGGCAAAGCTATATAGGAATTAAAGTAATAATTTCTAATCTATATTTCCCTGACCACGAACCATATGAGACCACTCACTATAAGAGAATAACCAACTGAGGGATTTTCTATCAATTAGATACAAGATCTCCGGCGCTATCAGATTACACCAGAAGTTACCAATACCCATTCAAGATTAGGTGTATATCGGACGGCTCCAATAGGGGTCCCTCTTAGAGGCAGGAGGTCCGAGGGGAACCACACTTGAATTGGAAGACTGGGGATGCATGAAGCCTTTCTATGATACTGGCGTGTCGAGACTCATGCATGCATATATTAATCATGTACCAGTTCCTGACAACGAACTTAGCTAGTTCTTGATCAGAAGGGACGATTGGAATGATAGCCATCCGGACTACATTTACATACTTAGTCCATTCAAGCCTAGAGATCGGAAAGAGATCATTGGGAGATAGGATGCTATCTGCTCAAGATAAATATCTCGTTTCAATTAAGGTTGAAGTGGTGTACGAACTTTCAGGATCAAACGGTGTTCGCACTTAGTTGTAACGGGGGCTCCCTCTGGGAAGATGGATCCCGAGGTTGCGACCGCACCGAAGTATTCTTTCAGAAGTAAAGATAAAGATAATCAACAGTAGAGTTGAAAAAATAAACGGTAAAACTTAATATCGTTAAGCCACAGCTTTACTCAATTAAGTCCTGATCTCGAGAGGTAGTTGATTGCCAGAGTAGAGGAGAACTCGCATATACTTAAGTAGGTTTGGTATGCTGCCAGTTACTCCCCATCACTACTCTGCGTTCGCAAGCACCCAACTCCCGTGGGCTGTCTAGCCAACCTCTACGGGTCGGACCAACGATCCTCCGTAGCGAACTAGACCACTCGGTGGTGTTCTAACATCTGCCCGATAGAAGTGTTTTAGCCGCTGCATCTCCAATGCAACCGCAGGAGTAAAAACTCTTCATATCGTGGTCATGCCAGCGGCGAGCTGTCATGCCCGTGCGGATACTATACCAACTATGGAACTCTCTACCCATATACACTTAGTCTTCTGCAAGCATTCGCGGCTCCTGAACATCTATCCGGTTCTACTCATTTCCATATCATTCCGGAAGATAGCCACGTAGCTCCCCCGATAGACCACTCCGGAGGTTGACTACCAATAGGCGCTACCCACAGTCAACCCTCCTAGAAGTAGGTCATATCGTGGCCCCAGACTAGTGTCTTAGAGTCCTTAACGATTCTCCAATACTATTTCTCTTTCGGGGCAGCGGACTTCGGTTACCTCGCCTACTGGCCTCCGGTAACCTCACATACTACTCTTGACTTCAAAGCAGTATTACTCCGTCAGTTTTGGTCCGTTTTACACGAAACCACCTGGAGGCTATTCTCCAGGTTCTCCTCTTCCCCCTCATATATCCTGCGGACAGCTTCCGGTCGGACGGACGGCGTGAGCGCATACGGAGTTACGGCAACATCTCCACTTGGAGACTTCTGCTAGACTTACAGCAACTCTTCAGGCTGTAGCCCATGACGCTAGGGACTTATAACGGGGCCGGAGGGGGGTGTTAGCAACTACACCTCCAAGTTACAGCTTGTTCGGAGCTCAACTGGTTGTGCGGGAGTGATCCGCACAACCTGAGAATCGAACACCCTATGTAGTTTCGCGTGACAAACAATCTAGTAACTTCCCCCGAAGTCCTGCGTAACAAGTTACTTTCAAGGTAGGGTAACTTGACTCCATAGCAGGGTAACCCTAGTCCGAAGGTAGGGTAACTTTACCTGGACTCTCCGTCGAGTAATTCAGGGTAACTCCCAAATTGACTACTTGGGTTACCCTACAGAGTAGGGTAACCCCCAACCATTACTAGGACCTATGTACCTTTGGTATGGCCTAGCATGCCCGACTGAGGTACCTAACCACCGGTACCTCCACCTGGTAGACCTAAGTCTACCGCCAGCCCTACCGCGGTAGTCTCTTGACTCCGGTATGGGAGTAGGTTTGGCTACTTGTAATAGTACTCAGTGGAGTCTCGTTACATTAGTAGAAACTAAAGTTAAAAGCTCCTCGGTACAAATTATTATAGGAATACTAAGTACCGGTAGATTAGTATAAATAGGTTTAAGGTCTCTGGATTAGTTAGAGGAATCAAGCAACAGAGAAGAGACCTTAACAATATAATAAGTTTACAACTACGAATCTTTATTCTTTTATTCTTTACTACATTACGAGTCTTCCTAGACAATCTCCGATCAAAGATTCAGGCCCTAGTCCGACCGAAAAGTCTGATCTCGGCTATCGCCTAACAGGAACTTTAGCCTTTTCGCCTTCCTATATCCCCATCTTGTACCAATACAATTGATCCACAATTGCGTACTTTGGTTAATGAAGAATTAGAGGTTGAGATTTATACTACAAGAGAAGCTACAGGGCAAGTTGATATAGGAAATAGCTTTACTGATGATGGTGGAGAGGGTATTGATGTTGAATCTGATTCTGATTCTTCATGCACATCATCAGACTCTATTATGTTAAATGCGGACTTTGTAACTTTTAATTAATACTGTGTAGACTATCTGTCTATAGAAATTGAGATCCATGATTGAAATCTGGAATTATTCAAGCCATTCTTGGCATATCTTGGCACAAAAAAAAAAAAAAAAAAAAAACCGGGGCGTCCCACTTGCTTTCGCGTCCCACTTGCTTTCCCCGACTATGAGCGACAGCGAAATAGGAGGGGAACTGGCTATTAGTGCGTTGAGATGGAGTTGTGCGATTCAACGGTCAAGCGTGTAACTTACTCATACTTGTAATTAGGAGAATGGAGATCTTCCGCACTTCCTCTCCCTGTCGCGTGTTGCCAAGCAGAAGTTTTTCATCAGCCTTAATAAGCGTGTCTCGTTTCCTCAGCCTCGCCATCTCACAATTTAGAGAGTGGCTCGCGATACGTGATTTCGGCACCGTTTTCGCAGCTTCTCCCCGTAGCCATTTTGCCGTTTAGCTATTGTACAAGTACTCGTGCTCCATTCGCCGTGCTAGCGCTCGATCATTGTACATCATTCGGCAGTGTTCTATATATAGGACTTACTCGTTCGGTAGGCGAAGTCGGTTCATTCCCTGTGAGGGGAATCGAAACCCTCAGCCTTAACTTACCCTGACGCGTCGAGCGCAGCCTATTTCGCATTCAAAACTCTCTATCATACGAGAACCCCGACACAAGCTGCTATATGTGAGGTGTCTCGAATCCTTTATTTATAATACCGCAGGTTTGATCCTCTCTATTAATGCAGATCCCACCCACATCTGACGTTTTAGTGCTGGTGGATTTAGTCCGGTAAGTCCTGCAGGTCAAGCGAAAGTCTATCAACGGGGACAGAAAGGAGCCGCGTACGGAAAGAGCGAGTAGAACAAGACGAGGGGTAGATTAGGTGTGTAAAGAGAGTAAGTGCAGCCCTAAAAGGGCTCTCCGAGTAGTCTAAAGTCAAAGGCTGGTGGTCCCTGAAAGCTAATGCTTGCCCCAGATTAGGGCCTTGACGAGAGTATCTTCCAATCGCTCCCAAAGTCTACAGCATCATACTTTAGCGACACGGACCAACAGCGACCCAGAAAATTGACAGGTAAACCGGCTGCCGCTACGACGAGTTCATCTCGAGCCCCAGGTTTTGTTCAATCATAGGAATAGAGGGGGGATTGAGGCCTGAACATCCACACATCGAAGTAGGCCGGAGGATTTGCAATAATTAGAAGTTATGTATCGGCGTGCATTGACGGTCGGGAAGAAGATGCTTGGGAGAGATCATCAGGATAGATTACGGAATGACAAAGGGCTGGGTGTGGCGCTGCATGATCAGAAAAAGTACGGTAAAGTGGAGACTATGCATCGACGCACATTAGCGGATAGAGACAAGGCTCTTGGGGGAGATCATCCGGGTACCTTGCGGGGTGTTAGTGAGTTGGGCGTGGCGTTGTATCGTCAGGGAGAGTACGGCGAAGCGGAGATTATGCATCGACGTACATTGGCGGGTAGAGAGAAGTCTCTTGGGGAAGACCATCTGGATACCATATTTAGTGTGAATGAGCTGGGTGCGGCGTTGCATCGGCAGGGAAAGTACGAGGAAGCGGAGGTTATGCATCGACGTGCATTAGCGGGTAGAGAGAAGGCGTTAGGGGGAGACCACCCGGATACCTTACGGAGTGTCGATAATCTGGGCAGAACGCTTCATCGCCAGGGAAGGTACGACCTAGCGGAGGCTATGCATCGACACGCATTGGCGGGTAGAGAGCAGGCTCTTGGGGGGGACCATCTAGATACCTTATTCACTGTGAACGGGCTGGGTGCGGCGTTGCATCGGCAGGGAAAGTACGACGAAGCGGAGATTATGCATCGACGTGCATTAGCGGGTAGAGAGAAGGTTCTTAGAAAAGACCATCCGGATACCTTACGGAGCGCTAGCAATCTGGGCCAAACACTGAATCACCGGAAAAGGTATGATGAAGCGGAGATTATGCATCGACGTGCGTTGGCGGGCAGAGAGAAGGCTCTTGGGAGAGACCATCTGGGCACCTTACAGAGTGTCAGTAATCTGGGCCAAACACTGTATTTCCAGAAAAGGTACGACGAAGCGGAGGCTATGCATCGACATGCATTGGCGGGTAGAGAGCAGGCTCTTGGGGGAGACCATCCGGATACCTTACGGAGCGCTAGCAATCTGGGCCAAACACTGTATTTCCAGAAAAGGTACGACGAAGCGGAGGCTATGCATCGACATGCATTGGCGGGTAGAGAGCAGGCTCTTGGGGGAGACCATCCAGATACCTTGTTTAGTATGAATGAGTTGGGTGCGGCGTTTTATCAGCAGAGAAAGTATGACGAAGCGGAGATTATGCATCGACGTGCATTGGAGGATAGAGAGAAGGCTCTTGGTTGGGACCATCCGGATACCTTACGGAGTGTCAATCATCTAGGCCAGACACTGCATGATCGCAAAAAGTACGACGAAGCGGAGATTATGTATCGACGCGCCCTGGGGGGCAGAGAGAAGGTTCTTGGGAAAGACCATCCGGATACCTTATTAATTGTCAATAATTTGGCCCTGTTGCTGCGGAATCGGAGAGAGAGCGACGGAGCAGAAATTGCCCATCAACATGGCGCTCAAGGGAGGGAAATAACGCTCTTGCGGAATGATCCGGACACCCCACCCAGCTTTGCGAGTACAGGTAGCAAGCTGGATAACCGGACAAAGGAAGGGGAAGCAGATACGAATCATCAAATTGTACCGGCGGGCAGAGATATGGCGCTGAGAACACCTTACGCAAACGTCCTACCGAGTGCCGATGGCCCAGTTATGACCCTGCCTGATCAGAAAAAACGCGCGGAAGCGGAGGTTATGTATCGACATGCCTTGGTGGCTATGGAGAATGCTCTAGGGCCTGACCACCCCGATACCCTCGATAGCATGAATATGCTAGGCGAAACGCTTCTTGATCTGAAAAAGTATGACCAAGCGGAAGTCATTTATCGACGTGCATTGGCAGGTGGAGAGAGAACTCGCGGGAGAGATCATGCATCTACCCTCACGAGTGTCGATAATCTTGCTCGGACGCTACACCACCAGGGGAAGTACGATGAAGCGGAGGTGATGTTTCGGTATGCACAAGCAGGCCAGGTGAAGTTGCTTGGGCCATACGATATAGATACAATACTGAGTGCCCATGGCCTAGCGGTGGCGCTTCTTGATCAGAAGAAGTATGAAGAAGTGGTGATTACTTTTCGCCATGCGTTGGAGGGTATGGAGAGGGCACTGGGTCCCGATCATCCATTTACACTCGAAACCGTAAATATGCATGGTGAAGCGCTGCTTGATCTGAGAAAGTATGGGGAAGCGGAGGTTATGTGCCGACGTGCATTAGCAGGCAGAGAGAGGATACTTGGACTACTCCATCGAGATACCTTACTCAGTGTCAATAATCTCGGGGTGGCACTGTGTAATCAGAGAAAGTATTACGAAGCGGAGGTTATGTATCGTCGTGCATTCGTGGGTGCAGAGGAGACACTTGGACTAGATCATCGGGATACCCTGCTGTGCATCTATAACCTAGCTGGGGCGTTGCGCAGGCAAGGGAATTACCACGAGGCGGAGATGATGTATTGGCGTGCGCTGGCAGGACAAGGGAAGTCTCTTGGGCCAGGACACCCACACACCCTTCGGACCATCATCAAGCTAGTTGCGGTACTGCATACTCAGAGAAAATACAATGCAGCAGAGATTATGTATCAACGTGCCATCACCGAGGGAGAGAAGGCTCTAGGGCCAGATTATCGGGCAACTCTAAATAACTCCAACTTCCTCGCGGTGTTTCTCCAGGCCCGGGATTCGGATGCTCTGGGTAAGGTGTCTTTATCATGATGACGATTTATCTTTACGCTGTGGGAGGGTGAAATTGTTCTCTCTGTTTTTCTCGCAGAACCCTAACCGCCACCGTTGGTTGTAGGACGCAGTCCTCACACCCTTATATCATACTTAGGTTATGGTATCGGTGTTGGTTTTTCTTTCTTTATACCCGCGGCTATTGTGCCTAGGGTGTTGGCCATTTGACTTCATTTACTTGTTATTTCTTTTCTGTTTTATGCCCTGCCACAGAGTACGGTATATCGGGCCCGGTGCTTGGATGGCAAAAGGGTTGTAGATTTCTGAGGGATGGTGTATTTCTCAATTGCTTTCTTGGTAGTGCTGCTGACCTGCAGTTTATCGAGTATTTCCTTGAATTCGACTCATTCTTTATACTTTACAGAATTTTGTTCGGTCTCCAGTGTTAGTTCACGGAGATGTGCGTATCTCCTGATCTCTTCTTTTCTAGTATCCCTACTCATTTTCTTCTGACTCCCCTATCCCTGGCCTCAGTTGCGCTTAATCCATGGTGATATTATTCTCTCTGCTTTATTCTTTCGTAGTTTCTTTGAATGGGGGGTTATATTGTAGGCAAATTCCCTTGGTATAACTTCCACCAGACTGTATGTAGCTTCTCAGGTGATCTGGGGATTTATTCTCCCAACACCCTAACGCAACCCTGAAGGTTTTTGTTTTTGCTGTGATATTTTTTTAATTTGTGGTAGATTATTTCGGCAGCAGCCGATGGAGCCTATCACCCGAGTTTTTCGTACCATATGTTCTGCACACCATGTTCCGATAGAAGGAATGTATGAGAGTAGGCGGGTGTTGTAAATGGGATGGGCGTATTGTGTACTGTACACAACCTCCCAACCTCCCACTCAGACATCACTCAAGGCAGGCAACAAAGCAATCAGGGTGAGCTTTCTTCAATGCCAAACGGGTCTCAGGCCGACCCGCACATGTGCCCTGTAATACCTCTCTCACTGTGAAAGAGGATACAGTTTTCGCGAAAAGCGCACTAGGTTGGCAAAAGAGGATGTGGATATTGTAGACGGGAATAAAACCATAGCCCGTTACTTGCAGTGTCAGTCCACACCTGAAGCGCAGAGCCTCCTCTAGCATGAATTCAACAATCCTACGTGAAAGGAGTTATAATAAAATAATGCAGAGCGAGCTCGCGAAGGGGGGGAGTGGGGCTTGGAAATGCAATCTACTCCTCGCCCATCCCGTAAATTAAATTTTAGGATGAAAAAAATAATACTCCTAATTGGGAAATTTCAGACCCTTCATTAAACCCGGAATAGGTAGAGCTCTCTTGTGGATATACCGTATGCCGTGTCATTGCATATACAAGTATTTACCTTTTTTTTACATGCTATTCTAGTCGATGTCTCGGGTAAATCCTATTGGGCGGCCACAACCTCCTTCTTGCCAGGTTCCCCACACCCATAGAGCTTTACCAAACACCCATCGCCCGCGGAGGGTACCAGGATACCGAAGATGCTGTAGGTTCTTGTTGGCGTACGTTATTTGAATAAGATAATACCAACAAATGAGTTTTAAGTCCGTCGCGGTAGCAGAACGATGGGGGGTAGAAGATGCATGCTGCTATGCACGGTACATCACGGCGGAGTGTGGTGGACGCCGGTGCGAAACTACCAAAAGGTCTCCGTATATGTAGACCGCCTTAAGCCCGTACATTTGTTAAAATATAAATCGACTATATTCGGTAGAGAGTGTCTGTTCCTTCAATGTGATTGTTTCCCTTTTTCTCTCGACCTCAACAATGCTGGGGACTCCGATCATTAAATACATGAGACGAGACATAGTTAACTCTAGGATACGTGGCATAAAGAGAAAGAAACAAGACACGTATCCATACTCAGATCCAATGACAGCTGTCCTCATCAATATTACCAAAAGACACATAAGACGTACAGGTGTGAAATAACTGACAGGAAAGGACAATCCTAAGAGAGAACACAACGTTGTAACTATGACCTCAAGAGTACCGTAACTGGAAGGACACGACAACACTCTCAATCCTGGATGGAGGCTTCGTGATTTTCAACAACATTGTCATTATGGCATTGAGGGAGAACCCTTCCTTGCGCACCAGACTAGAGGGGGCTCTATGATCTTGTACTGTACCAGTGTTCCCGCCGGGCCAGGCCACTGGTAGGCTGGCCTGTAGTCTATAGGCCTGGCCGGGCAGGTCGGGCGGAAAAATAGCCTAGGCGGATATAGGCCGATTTCCATCAACCTACGGAAGCCTATCAGGCCTGGCAGGCGCCTATAGGCCGGGCACTTGGCATTGAGTAACTGTTGTTATGGAAACCCTGGTGTCGGATTCGGATTTGGGAAAAGTTTGCTCATTTGGTTTCATTTTCTTTTGTGTTTCATTCTTTCTCCTAGGGATCCGATCCTTCGGTTGTGCAATTGGAACGAAGGCAACTTGATTGGCTATCGAGACGAAGCCGAAGAACGCAAATGTGTAAAAGTAAAGACTGATGATAATTCAACCAAACGAGAAAGGTAAAAGATCCTTCCTTTATCCTATAATAACTGTACGATAAGAAACATGACTAGAAAAGCGTTTCCTCCACACTATACAGGCTACTGATAGTCGGTAACAGAAGTGTAACAGATGTTCTTGGTGATGATAGTTATGTAATCCTGGTAACTGGTGTGAGTATGGTGTGGTATATGAGATATACACATGAGGGAGAATTGTATAGCATGGCTAAGCATGTATGTGGGAAGGGAAAATTTCTATTACCCTCCTGTTGTAATTTATCTTAGTTTAGTTTTCTTTACTCTCTACGAGCAACTTTTCCTTTGTCAATTAGATAGCGAATATATCTCCACTCTCTTGCCAACCAGTCGTGCAACTGAGCGATCCGTTTTATCACCATCAGGTGACGAACAATGAAACAACAGAAGAAGAAAGAAAGATGAGAAGCAAAAAGGATATGAAGCAATGGCTCGAGTTATATGATTCAGCACCGATGAGAGGTTCAGATTTGGCGCACTCATGAAAATTTGTATAATATGACTGCCGGTATCCTGCTTTTTCTTTTCAACTTATCCACTAGAGGTGAATCCCTGGGAGCGGCTGCCCCAAACGGGCCGGGTGATAATACTTGGGGGAATTCGCTGGACGAATGAGAGCTTGGTAGAACAAAAGTGAGGTTGTGCACGAATTAAAAATAAAAATTTTATGAAAGCGAACACCTGGCTAAGCGAGCTCCAAAACGGAGGTAGTACAAAGCCTATACAGCCTATAAGCCGGCCGGGCCAGGCCCGGATTTTATTCGGCCTAGCCCGCCTGGCCTGTTGGGAACACTGCGCTGTACATTGGGATCCAAGGAAGGATTCAACACTCTTCGTGAGAATACCTGGGGAAACAATTCGAGTTCTCTCAGGTAGCACCTAACCATTCGGTTACATTATGAATCGGCCCATCAGCTTCAGACTGATCGGTGCAAAAAGCTGATATCTTTTGCTATCGTTAAACTATTAGCGCATAAATGGGGTCACGTTTTGGGTGGAAAATTGAAACGTCCGAAGTTGGTGAAGAGTGTTGTGAGAATATTGGATAGAACGATGATACAAGATGTGAGGAAGTGATTGATTGATTGAGTAACTTGAACGCTTAACACTTTCAAAGGGAAGTGGTAAAGACCCTGACTATCTACTGTTCTGGAGCAAGCCAAATAGCTTGAGCGAGCAATAACAATAATAGAGAAAAGTGGTGTGTGAGAAAGGCAAGGAGGTATCTTCAATAGTCTGGAGGTCTAGATGCGCTATCAGGTTTAATGCAAGGAGAAAGTATTAGTAGTGGGAGTAACACTGCAGTAGTGCGAGAAGTATGTTTCAACAAAGAGAAAAACCGGTTAACGAGTGACACCCGGTGACTTATCAGTCGGTTATTGAAGTTTATCACACGTAAACTATTTGGCCTAGCAAGGGCCGGGCTTCAGAGGAGATGCCATCAGACAGGTACTCGGTTTAGCGGTTGGGATCACGATGTGCGACGCGTTCCACAAGGGCGGGTTTCCTATATTGCCGGTCAAGAGTGCACTCTATGCCGGGGGGAATTGCTGATATCCTTCGAAAGCCTCGCGGAAACGATTCCCCTTGCTCTTGCTAGGTTTCTTTGACTGCTACCCATTGGTGCAATCCTGGGTATATGTGAATCCCTCATGTATGCAGGTGTGGGCTTCATTCCGGGACTACATAGTTTCGTGAACGGGTTTGAGGTGTCACTTTCGGATACCCGTGTTGCTAGTATTATACAGTACAGTACGAGATCGTAGGGTTACCCCACCTAATTTAAGTTATCCGGTCACGACGGATAGAATTTTCTTTAATGTCCGCCCACCCCGGCTCCAGGTGTTCCTCACTATAAAACCTGGGCTAACCGGACCAAGCGCAATGCCGTTGGAGTCCCTCATCTGCTAAGGCCTTGCGTTGCTTGAGTCCGTCAGAGGGTTGAACAGCCCGTTTTTTCCTGTGCTTTTACGATAGCCTCTTCTCTAGAGTAGGGAATTCTTCGATCTACATATATCGTAGGTCTTTCTCGTTCGGTGGGGCAGATGGTTGCCAAACAGGTTGCCTGTCAGGAAGAGAGGCGGAAAATATGCTTCTGGTTGGCTTTTGATTGGCCCACGACTCATCGCAACCCTCAGTCTTACCCAGAAGTGTTGAGTGCGGCTAATTTCACGTTCAAGCACCGGATCATAAGAGAACTCCAACACTGGCTGCTAACTTATATGCGAAACGTCTCAATTTTTAATTTATAATACGCCAGGTTTGATTCTCTCTGTTGATGCAGATCCCACCCACATCTGACGTTGGGGGCCGGTGGATTTAGCCCGGTAAGACCTGCAGGTCTAGTGAGAGTCTATCAGCGGGGACAGAACGGAGTCGCGGCAAGGAAAAAAGCGAGATAGCGAGTGGAACAAGGCAAGAGGTAGATTAGGTGTGTGAACAGAGTAAGTGTAGCCCTTAAAAGAATTGTTGGAGTAGTCCGAAGTTAAAAGCTGGTGTCCATGGTGTAGTCACCAGGGGTTAACAATTTGCCATGGATTAGAGCTTTGACGAGAGTGCCCTCGAGCCGCAAGCAGAGTCTACTGTACTTCAGCGATACGTACCTGCAGGGACCTAGGGAGTAAACTGGGAAATTGGCTTCCGCTTCGACGAGTTTTTCTCAAGTCACAGGTTCTGTTCAATCATAGGAATAGAGGGGGGCTAGGGCCTGGACATCCACACATCCTGATAGGCCAGAGGATTTACAATAAATTAGAAGTTATTCATCGGCGTGCATAGGCAGTCGGGAAGAAGATGTTCCGGAAAGACCATTAGGATAAATCACAAAATTTCAATGGGCTGGGAGTGGCGCTGCATGATCAGAAAAAAACCGGCGAAGAGGAGATTATGCATCGACGTACGTTGGCGAGTAGAGAGAACGCTCTTGTGGGAGACTGTCTGGATACCTTACCGAGTGTCAGTACTCTGGGCGAAACACTCCGTGACCTTAAAGGGTACGACGAAGCGGAGATTACGCATTGGGGTGCATTGGCAGGTAGAGAGAAGTCTCTTGGGAAAGATCATCCGGATGCCTTGTTGGGTGTCAGTGATTTGGCCCTGTTGCCACAGGATCAGAGAAAGAGAGGTGGAGCAGAAATTACGCATCGACATACAGCGGAAGTGAGTGACCCCACTGAACTTTGTGACTACGGGTGGGAAGCTGAAGAGCCAGAAAAAGCAAGAGGAAGCGGATATGAGGCATCAGGTTGTGCCGCCGGGTAGGGATATGGTGCATCCACCTCACGTAGATGTTCTACTGGGTGTCGGTGGCGCAACTGCGACTCTGCTTGGTCAGAAGAAGTATGTAGAGGAGGAGATTATGTATCGACACGCCTTGGGTGCTATGGAGAAGGCTCTGGGACCGGATCACCCTGATACCCTCCATACCATGAATATGCTAGGCGAAACGCTTCTCGTTCTGAAAAAGTATGACCAAGCGGAAGCCATTTATCGACGTGCATTGGCAGGTGGAGAGAGGGCACTTGGACTAGTTCATCGAGATACCTTAACCAGCACCCATAATCTTGGAGTGGCACTGTCTAATCAGAGGAAGCACTACGAAGCGGAAGCTATGTATCGGCGTGCACTTGTGGGTGCGGAGGAGACACTGGGAATTGATCATCAGAATACCCAACTATCCATCTATAACCTAGCCGAGTCGTTGTACAGACAGCGGAAGCACCATGAAGCGGAGATGATGTATTGGCGTGTGCTGGCAGTGCAAGAGAAGGCGTTTGGGCCAGGACATCCACGCACCCTTCGGAGCACCATTAAGCTAGTTGCAATACTACATAACCAGAGAAAATACAATGCAGCGGAGATTATGTATCAGCGTGCCGTCGTGGAGGGAGAGAAGGCTCTGGGGCCAGATTATCGGGCGACTCTAAAAAGCTCCAATTGCCTCGCAAGGTTCCTCCGGGATCATGAACCGAGTGCTCTGGATGAGGTGTCATTATCATGATGGATTTATGTTTGAGCTACAGCAAGGTGAAATTATTTTGTCCTTTCGCAGTTTTTCTTGAAGAGAGTCTTGTAGTGTAGCCAAATCTTCTTGGTATAACTTTCACCAGGCAGTATGTAAAACTATAGCTTCACGGGGGGACCTGGGAATTTATTCTCCCAACGCCCCAACACAACCCTAAAGGGTTTTATTCCCGCTGTAATATTTTAATATTATGCGGTAACGACTCTTGACAGTAGCAAGCACCTGTCGGAGTCTTTAGTATTATGTTTCCCGCACCCCATGTTTAGAGAGAACTGGTGTACGGTGGTCGTCTTATGGTGTGATGGGATGGATGGGTTTACTCCGAACATAACCTCCCACTTCACACGTGAATCGAGGCGGGCAGGACAGCAGTCGGGGTGATCTTTCTCCAATATCAAACGCATCTCACCCGTGCATATATATATTCTGCACTTGTAATCGAATGGGTTTTGTAAACACGACCACTATCGCACAATCCCGAGATCCGGGCGGGGAAGATGGATTTTAGCAGTATGCAACAACAGTTGTGTTCACAAACGTCATTCAATTACGAGCACTAGGTCTCACCGTGGGAAGTGATATAGTTTTCGGGAAAGACGCACTAGGGGGGAAGGATAGGATGTGGATATCTTAGATAGGAGATGAGCACTACCCGGTTCCTTGCATTGGTAGTCCACACCTGAAGCGCAGAGAACCCCCTCTAGCATAAATCCAGCAATCCTACGTTGAATAACCTATATTAGTAAAATAATGTAATGCCAACTTAGAAAAAAGGAGGAGTAGGGCTCGCATCCCGTAGACAATATACCTCCCAAATTATATTTCGTGTTAATCAAAAAGAAAAAGAAAAAGAAAATACTAATTGGGATATCTGGACCCTCTGTTGAGTCAGGAGTGGATAGAACTCTCTTGTGGATGGATATACGGCGCCTTTGGGATTTGAATTTTGAAGTGTACGGTGCAACATTACCTGAACTGTGGAAATGTGAAATTAGCGGTTCTCATAACGGGGATCTTGTAAATGAGCGCCAATGTAAATTCTCGGCGTTTAAGTCCAATTTTGGGGTCATTCTCACTGATCAACGAGAGATGCCCGCAGGGCAAACAAATTTATTATAAAAATATCGATACCGGAACCGCTAGGTCTTCAGCTATCTATTGATATCTTTTTCGTTTAACTGATTAAGAGGTGGTGGCGCAGATAGCGATTTCCGTGACTCAGAATTCTAGCCATTTTGGTCTGTTCTGACCGGTGCTTGGGCACGCCAATGGTGACTTTTGTTCATGAACTGCCGTATACATATATTAAGCAAGTACCTTTTTCACATGTCATTCTAAGTCGCTGTCTTGGGTTTGCACTGTTGGGCAGCCACAACTTCCTTTTTATCAGGTTCCTCACATTTATGATGGAGCTTTGCCCATTACCCACTGCTTGGAATCCCTCCTCTGATAAGGTCTTGTGTTGTTTTTATATATCTGTCGGAGGGCCGAGTAGCACGTTTGTTGCTGTGTTTTTCTCCCCTTCCCCGGAGTAGGGAATTGTCGACTGGATAGCTCTGTGGTTTTTGCATTGGCTTATCGGGTCAAGCCGTGGGGTTGGAATTAGAAATCACAACAACATGGCGCGCTTAGCCACATTCTGATTTCAATCTAGGCACTTGAGTACTCGTACTGTATGATACACGTACAACGTATGATATGTTGAAGGTTCTAGATCGACGTTGGTCGATTGAGATAGATTGTGGAGGTTTCAGGAGTCTGGCGAAGAGTTCCGAGATTTGATAGACTAGTGTGGAGGTTGGAAGATTCTCCGGACATGTCTTTCCTTTGTTACTACGGGAGTGTATGGAGGAAAGGATAGCATGTTTTGGAGAATACGGATAGGTGTGGTGATTCATGGAATGATGGCGATACGTTGTTTATGTTTTACTTATACACCTGTCTTTACCGTTAGTTTAGAGAGAGAGAGAGCGAAGCAGTTTTTACCTTACCATACGCTTTTGTGCACGTCCTACCACTACCCCAGTTCCCACAGAGTCCTTCAGTGTTCCTACCTACCGCTGTGCAAGTCAGTCATTGGTTGCTATTCTCCTCCATCACAAGAGGTTATGAGCTTTTCGCGTTAAGTAGGATTCAAGAGGAACACTTACTATAGGATCGAACAATCCGGAAGAAAGATTCATCTCGTTTTTTCGACATGACCGAATACAATTCGGAGTCGTCAGGTGTGAACCTGAAGTTGGTTGTGGAGTTGTTGAACGACACCAACTATGAGAGATGGGCCCGCGATATGATGATACTGATCGCTGGAAAAGGATTGACGTTTATAGTAGACGGGACCGAAACATACCCTGCGAGCACACCCTCCGAAACTAGCACCGGCAGAACGGAGTTCACCAAGGAACAAATGAAATGGAGGTCTAGAGACGTCATAGCAAAGGCATTGATGGCGAGTTATATGGAACCACATTTTCAGCGGAAGTATTGGGATGCCGAATCTTCACGCAAGATGTGGGGTGCAATTAGGAAAGATCAGAAGCTGACCGGAGCAGAGCATTTCCACCGCATAAACGATGATATTCGATCATTGAAGGTTGCTGATTTCCCTTCCGTTATGAGTTTTAACGAGAAATTCAAATCGCTACTATGTGACTTAGCACTTTGCGATACCGAAGGAAAAGGTATGAGCGATATGGAAGCAGCGTATATTATCCTCCGAGCGATTCCAATGGATGACGAGGCATGGAGGACATTCCGCCATATCAACTGTAATGCCCATAAGCCCCAACAATTAATGGATGAGATGGTCAAACAAGAAAGTCGTTTGAAGTCCGAGAAGAGAAGTAATGGTACACAATTTGCGGATGAGGTAATGTATACCCGTTCCGGTGGTACCACTTATCGAGGACATAGCAAATCTACAAAAGGAAATCGGAATGTCGCGAACGATATACGTGAACGATCCGAACGTGACGCATCGATTGTCTGTTATAATTGTGGTAAAAAAGGCCATCGGAAGAGAGATTGCTGGGCAAAAGTTGGAACTACCAAAACCGATCAGCGAAATGAGAATCACAGAAATAGAAGACAAGAATCCAGTAAGAGGGGGCATACAGGTAACAATCGGAAAGAGGAAAAACAATCTGTGTCTGCGATTTGGAGTCTTGACTCTCCGGTAAGTCAAGGCCCCGTTACTGACTATACCAAGGGAGAGATCGACCAAAATTGGTGGATTGATAGTGGATGCTCGAACCACGTTTCCGGAACGACATCTTTCTTTACCGAGTACCAATCATATCGGCCTGGTACGAGAACCGTAAACGTCGCGGATAAGAGAAACCTTGAGTGTGAGGGAATTGGTAGTGTTGAGATAGTCGTTCGTTTGCCTCGAGGAAGAACGAGGACGGTAACGATTGAAAAGGTTTTACATGTACGGGGTTGCCGGAACCTGCTGTCAATGGGTCAATTGATGGAACGTGGATTGGAGATATCCATAGAGCCTGCTGAGGGATGTTACCTTTACAAGAGCGGGGAGCTAATGGGATCAGCAAGACTGGTGAATCGTTTGTTTCTTCTTGATACAAAACCACAAAATAGCCAGAAAGAATGATCCGGAGGACAAGACGCGGTATATTTTGAGGATAGCAAAGATAGTAAAGAGAAGGATTTAGATAAAAGACTTTGGCATCGTCGATTGGGACATATTAGTTATGGCACAATGGGGTCGATGGAAAAGGTGGTTGTTGGGTTGCAGGTTAAGAGAGACTCTGCGGAGGAGAAAGAGAAGTGTGAAGACTGTTTACGAGGAAGCTTGGCACGCAAACCTTTTACCAAACCACGACACCCCACCACGAAGGTTTTGGAACGAATCCACACCGACCTTTGTGGACCGATGGATACCCCATCCCTCGGTAAGAATCGATATTTCGTTCTTTTTACGGACGAGTTCTCGCGATATACTACCGGATATTTTCTTCTACAAAAGTCTGAAACGTTCAATCGCTTTCTCGAATTCAAGGCTGCTGCGGAGAATACCACCGGTGAAAGTATTCTCTCTGTGCGTAGTGACGGGGGAGGCGAGTTTCAATCAAGACGTTTTTTGAATTACCTGAAAGCCAATGGAATTCAAAGCGAGTGTACGGTTCCATATACGCCAGAAGAGAATGGAATTGCAGAACGTCAGAACCGCACGATTATCAACAAGGCATTGAGTATGATGTCGACTGTTGCGGCACCTAAAGACTTTTGGGTTCTTGCGTGTGAAACGGCGATATACCTTCGGAATCGATCGCCATCTTCTGCAATCAATGGAAAGACTCCTTTCGAATTGTGGTTTGGGCGAATTCCGGATATCTGTCATCTCCGAGTTTGGGGATGTCAAGTGATGTATCACACACCCAAACAGCGGAGGAAGAAATTAGACTACAAGGCCACAGAGGGTATTTTTGTTGGCTATTGTCTGACGTCTAAACACTATAAGGTCTACGATCACAATAGTCGCCGGATCATCACTGCACGAGATGTCACGTTCTATGAGAACCGGTCCTTGTGAAAAACAATGACATACAAGACATCGGACCACGGTACGTTTGACCATAGAACGATGAAAATATCGCCTCCCATTCAATCTGGTGAAGGATTTGTTTTTGGAAATGAGGAGGATATGGCAGACGTTAGTGGAGAGGAAGAGATTACTGATGATAATGGCAATCAGAGTAGGGAGTTAGTGGGGGAGGTTTTGCCTGTGAATCCGGAGTTAGTTGAATCGCCGGGAGAGAATCCTCCTCCGCATTCCGCCCCCAATCCTCCGAATAAACCAACAGGGAAGCTTTCGCGTGAGCTACGTGGTTTGAATACCGATTTGGGTAAGGCATGGGAACCACGACCACGACGGGGCAGAGATCCTGGGACTAGTAGGGATGGTAGGGATTCAATACCGATTGATTTTATTGGAATGGTTGAAGCCGGACCGCCTACTGTTACCGACGCGCTCGCATCTCCGGAGAAGGATTTGTGGATGAAGGCGATTGATGAGGAAATTGGGAATTTGGAAAAGCGGAAGACATGGAAAGTTGTGGATGAAGTACCATTGGGCAGGAAGGCTATTACTTCACGTTTAGTTTTGGCAAGAAAGTTGGATTCTGATGGACATTGTGAGAGATATAAGGCACGATTAGTCGCACACGGTTTCAAGCAAAAACCCGGAATCGATTTTGACCGCACCTACGCACCGTTGGTATCCCTGAGCACTGTGAGGTTGATACTTTCGTTTGCAGCGGCCCATGACTATGTGATTCACCAACTTGATGTTGTTGCTGCGTTCTTGGAAAGTGAAATCAGAGAGGAGATTTACCTACAACTTCCTTTTGGTTTTCGAGTTATAGAAACTGGTTTGGAACGCAATGTGGCCATATGCGCGGAAGAACGGAAACCAATTTTTGTTAGAATCCTGAAGAGTCTCTACGGGTTACGCCAGTCCGCACTTAATTGGTACGATAAGTTGGATCGTGAGTTGAAGGTGATGAAATTTAGGCGGAGTGAGTGGGAGGCTGGAGTTTACTATAGAGAGGGATTGGTTTTGATGGTATGGGTGGATGACATTTTGCCTGTTGGGGGGAGTGACGATGTGCATGCAACAAGGAAAATTTTACAACATACGTTTACGATACGCGATATGGGACCAGTGTCACATTTTCTTGGTATGAGAGTTGTTCGGGATCATGTAAGGAAGGTGGTTTCGCTTGATCAGTATGGATATGTTATGCAGATTTTACGAAGGTTTGGGATGGATGGTGCAAGTGGAGTTAGCGCACCATTGGATCCGGGAATGTCATTGTTAAAAAGAGATGGAAAGTTGACTGTTTTGGGAAAAGGAGATTGTGAGAGTCACGAGATTGATATAAGGGAGAATTGTGAAGAAGAGGTGGATCAGAAAGAATATCAGGAGATAGTTGGAAGTCTGAATTACGCGGCGGTGGCTACTCGACCAGATATATCGTTCGCTGTGGGAGTTCTTGGCAGATTTGCATCGAATCCGGCAAAGCGTCATTTGATGATGGCCAAGCGGGTCATGCGATATCTATCGAAAACAGCAAAGTATAGGCTAAATCTAGGATTTAGAGAGGGAATCCGAAAACCCTACGAATCGATTGCACTATATACCGATTCCGATTTTGCTGGAGATCCTAACTCGATGAAGTCAACAACCGGTATGGTGATTAGAGACCGGTATGGATCGATTATCGCTTGGCATTCTAAAAAACAGTCTATTACGGCAAAGAGTACAGCAGATGCAGAGTTTGTGGCAACTGCGACTAGTGCCGATGAAGCGATTTGGATCCACAAGATCGATTGTGAGTTGCACCAATCACAGGCTCTCACTCAGGTGTCAAACACACAAGCAACACGAACACCACTCCCGATATACAGCGACAATCAAGCGAATGTCCAAAACGCGAATATCGGAGAACACCAAACACCGAGCAAGACCGTCGGAGTAAAGTTTCATTGGATTCATGATCAGATCCATGACGGCACAATTACCATCTCCAACGTACCGACTACCGCCATGATCGCTGATGGGTTTACCAAAGTTTACGGAAAAGTCAAGCAGGCGGATTTTGTCATGAAATTCGGCCTATCTCCGGAGTTGAGAACGGCAAGTTTCAGGGGGAGTGTTGAAGGTTCTAGATCGACGTTGGTCGATTGAGATAGATTTTGGAGGTTTCAGGAGTCTGGCGAAGAGTTCCGAGATTTGATAGACTAGTGTGGAGGTTGGAAGATTCTCCGGACATGTCTTTCCTTTGTTACTACGGGAGTGTATGGAGGAAAGGATAGCATGTTTTGGAGAATACGGATAGGTGTGGTGATTCATGGAATGATGGCGATACGTTGTTTATGTTTTACTTATACACCTGTCTTTACCGTTAGTTTAGAGAGAGGGAGAGCGAAGCAGTTTTTACCTTACCATACGCTTTTGTGCACGTCCTACCACTACCCCAGTTCCCACAGAGTCCTTCAGTGTTCCTACCTACCGCTGTGCAAGTCAGTCATTGGTTGCTATTCTCCTCCATCACAAGATGATACTCAAGTACTCGAGCACAGCGCAAATGGAATCAAACCGGGACCACGGAATTAATAAAACCCGATATCTAACTAGTCGATTGCAAGTTTGCAACCACCAATTTTAAGGGAAAAACCCTTGGAGATGTAGATAACTCTGCACCCCATGATCAAGAGGTTCCTTTTTTTTTTCTTTTTTTCTTTTTCAATCAGGCGTTACGAGCAAGAAGAGTTCAAGGCGAGGGGTTTGAAATTTTAGTGGGAGTAAAAACAAGGGACACAACTTACCCAGGAATATCCCACATGAGAGTGAATTATTCACCAACTACTTTGGACACGATTCAGAGTCAATAATTCCAGCTACCGGTTTCCACTTCATCCACCTTGTTACCTAGTGGTGTAGAATTTCACTTTACTCCTGGTGTCTTGCCAATTCTTGGTCGACCCCGATCGGCTTGCCACGGAACACTTGTTTCATTAGGCACTTAGCATACGACCGGTGCCTTATTTGCGCGACTTCGGCTTGAAGGTGGGAAGAAAGTATCCTCCAATCTAGATAGGTAGGCATTTTCGTTCGGTAGGGGAAGTCGGTTGTCAAAAGGTTGCCTGTGGGGGGAGGGCAGGGGGAGAATATCCGCCTTGTTGCCTTCGATTGGCCGATGCCTCATCTGAACTCTCAGCCTTACCCTGACGAGCTGAGTGCTGCCGGTTTCGCGTTCCAACTCGGTATTATACGAGATCTCCAACACCAGCTGCTATATTCGAAATCTCTACGAATTTTTTATTTATAATACCGCAGGTTTGGTCATCTTTATTAACGCAGATCCCGCCCACATCTGATGTTTGGTGCTAGTGGATTTAGCCCGGTAAGACCTGCAGGTCAAGGAGAGTCTCTCAGCGGGGACGGAAAGGAGTCGCGGCAAGGAAAAGAGCGAGTAGAAAAAGGCGAGAGGTATATCAGGTGTGTAAACAGAGTAAGTGCAGCCCTTACAAGGACTGTCTGAGTAGTCTGAAGTCAAAAGTTAGTGGTCCCGGGTGCAGTCCCCGAAGGCTAACGCTTTGCCCTGGATTAGAGTTTCGATGAGAGTACCTTCCAATTGTGCCCGAGGTCTACTGTATCATACTTTAGCGACACGGATCAACAGTGACCTAGAAAATAGACCGGGAAATTGACTTCCGCTACCACGAGTTCGTCTCAAGCCACGAGTTCTGTTTAATCATAGGAATAGAGGAGGACTGGGGCCCGAAGATCCACACATCCAAATAGGCCAAAGGATTTACAATAGATTAGAAGATATGTATCGGCGTGCATTGGCGGTTGGGAAGAAGATGCTTGGGGGAGACCATGAGAAATTACAGGATGTCGATGGTCTGGGTGTGGCGCTGCACGATCGGAAAAAGCACGACAAAATGGAGGCTATGCATCGACGTGCATTAGCGCGTACAGAGAAGGCTCTTGGGAGAGATCATCCAGATACGTTATGGAGTGTCAATGATCTAGGTGAAGAACTGTATTGCCGGAAAAGGTACGACGAAGCGGAGACTATGCACCGGCGTGCATTAGCGGGTAGAGAGAGAGTTCTTGGGAGATACCATCCGGATACCTTATGGAGTGCCAATAATCTGGGCCAAACACTGCATTGCCAGAAAAGGTACGATGAAGCGGAGATTATGCATCGACGTGCGTTGGGTGGAAGAGAGAAGGCTCTTGGAAGAGATCATCTGGATACCTTACGGAGTGCCAATAGTCTAGGCCAAACACTGCATTGTCGGAAATTGTACGGTGAAGCGGAGATTGTGTATCGACGTGCGTTGGAGGGAAGAGAGAAAGCTCTTAGAGGAGATCATCCGGACACCTTACAGAGTGCCAGTGGGCTAGGTGTGGTGCTGCATGATCAGAAAAAGTACGACGAAGTAGAGATTATGCATCGACGTACCTTGGCACGCAGAGAGAAGGTTCTTGGGGGAGATCATCCAGATACCTTGTGGAGTGTCAATAATCTGGGCCAAACGTTGCAATGTCGGGAAATGTACGGCGAAGCAGAGGCTATGCACCGGCGTGCATTAGCGGGAAGAGAGAGGGCTCTTGGGAGAGGTCATCCGGATACCTTATGGAGTGTTAATAATCTGGGCCAAACGCTGCAATGTCGGGAAATGTACGACGAAGCAGAGGTTATGCACCGGCGAGCATTAGCGGGTAGAGAGAAGGCTCTTGGGAGAGATCATCTAGATACCTTGTTTAGTGTCCGTGAGCTGGGTGTGTCGTTGTATCACCAGGGAAAGTACCATGAGGCAGAGATTATGTGTCGACGTACGTTGGGAGGAAAAGAGAAAACTCTTGGGAAAGAGCATCCAGATACCTTATTAAGTGTCAGCGATTTGGACCTGTTGCTACAGGATCAGAGAAGGAGCGGTGGAGCAGAAATTACGCATCGACATGCAGCGCATGCGAGGGGTGATCCGGGCACCCCACCGAGCTTTGCAACTGCAGGTGGCAAGGTGGATACTCAGATAAAGGAGGAGGAAGCAGACACGAATCATCAACTTCTACAGGCAGGCGGAGATATGATGCTGAAACCACCTCACGCAGACGTCCTACTGAGTGCCGGTGGCCCAACTGTGACTCTGTTTGATCAGAAAAAGTGGGCGGAAGCGGAGATTATGTATCGACATGCCTTGTTGTCTATGGGGAAGGCCCTGGGGCCCGATCACCCAGATACCCTCGACAGTAT
Organism: Tuber indicum; assembly: GCA_006112555.1. NCBI lineage: Eukaryota > Fungi > Ascomycota > Pezizomycetes > Pezizales > Tuberaceae > Tuber > Tuber indicum. Next base: position 188,393 of record VBSK01000029.1, on the reverse strand, counting down.
GAATATGCTAGGCGAAACGCTTCTTGATCTGAAAAAGTATGACCAAGCGGAAGTCGTTTGTCGACGTGCATCGGCAGGTAGAAAGAGAGCCCGCGGAGCAGACCATCCATCCACCCTGACAAGTGCCGACAACCTCGGTCGGGCTCTACATCATCAGAGAAAGTACGGGGAAGCGGAGGTAATGTTTCGATATGCACAAGCAGGCAGAGTGAAGTCGCTTGGATTATATGATATAGACACCATATTGAGTGCCCATGGTCTAGCGGTGACACTCCTTGACCAGAAGAAGTACGCGGAAGTGGTGATTACGTATCGACATGCATTGGGGAGTATGGAGAGTGCACTGGGGTCCGATCACCCCTTTACGCTCGAGAGCATAAACACGCTTGGCGAAACGCTGCTGGATCTGAGAAAGTATGAGGAAGCGGAGATTATGTGCCGACGTGCGCTGGCAGGCAGGGAGAGGGCACTCGGGCTAGTTCACAGAGATACCCTACTCAGTATCAACAATCTTGGAGTGGCACTGTCTAATCAGGGAAAGTACTACGAAGCGGAGGCTATGTATCGGCGCGCATATGTGGGTGCAGAGGAGACGCTTGGGCTTGACCATCAGGATACCCTACTATGCATCTATAACTTAGCTGGGGCGTTGTACAAACAAAGGAATTATCACGAGGCGGAGATGATGTATTGGCGTGCGCTGGCAGAGCAAGAGAAGGCTCTTAGGCCAGGCCATCCACACACCCTCCGGACCATCGTTAAGCTAGTTGCGGCACTGCATACTCAGAGAAAATACAGTGCAGCGGAGATTATGTATCGACGTGCCGTCACGGAGGGCGAGAAAGTTCTAGGGCCACATTATCGAGCAACTCTAAACAACTCCAATTGCCTCGCGATGTTTCTCCAGGCCCGGGAATCGAGTTCTCCGGATAAGATGTCATTGCTATGATGATGGATTTATCTCTGCGCTGCGGGAGGGTGGAGTCGTTTGTTTCCCCCATAGTCCTGGGCGCCACCATTAGTTGTAGAGCGCTGTCCTCATACCTCCTCACCCCTAAAACACGATATCGGTGTTGGTTTTGCTTTTCTTTATACCGGTGGCTCTTGTGCCTAGTGTGTTGGGTATTTGACTATCCATTTCTATTGTTTCTTCCCAGTGGTGTATCATTGCCGCGAAGTACTGGGTATCGAGTTCGGCCTTGGTTGGCAAGAGGGTTGTGGATTCTTGAGGGATAATCGATTGTTCTAGGGCTTCCTTGATGGCGCTGCTGACTTCCATTTTTCGAGTGTTTCCTTGAATTTGCTTCATTCTTTATACTTGAAAGAATTTCGTTCGGTCTCCAGTGTGTTGGACGGAGATCTTTCTTAGCTGCTTATCATACCGCGTATGATACCACATTTCCCTTATGGCAAAGACTCAACAACCCTAACCCTTTTGACCTATATCAACTACTCCGACGCCCCTATTTTGACTACGGGTTAGTCCTACACACCAAACAACACCTATGACAACACCTGCGACAACTCCATTTGAATGCTTTACTCCTATCATGTGGAAATACCGAATATCCTCGGTCATACTCCAGATCTTATCCTCGGTGAGAACTTACCCTCGGTCGAATCCTCTCTTCATCGGCTGAAGTAGCACAATGGGCGGCAGTGGGATTGAGCATGATGAAGAACACGGCATACGCTAGAAGTATGTAGAAGTGGATCAGGACGATATAGAGAAGGATAATAAAAGGCAGCCTGTTTTCCCTTTGTTAATTGTTTTCGTCCATTATCCAATCTGTCTCTCTTTCCCCCGTTACCTATATTTGGGCCAAATCAGTCGTTTCTTTCTTTTCATTACCTACTTCTTCCTGAGAATATTTCTCCGGTTAGGATATTCAAATACGATTTTGCGTTTTTGTCTAGCCATTCAATTCGAGTCAACAGTGTCCAAATTGCAGCCGTAAGCCTTGTTGTTGAAAAACAGTGCTGGTTCAAAGAGATGCACATATCTCCTCTTCTCGTTTCTAGTATCCATATTAACCGTCTTGCTTATGGCTTTCCTACCACTAGCCTGAGTTGGCCTTGATCTGCGGTGATTTTATTCTCCCCACTTTATCCTTTTGCAGTTTCTTCTGAGCGGGGGCTTATCGTGCAGGCAAATCCTCTTGGTATAGCTCCCATAAGACTTTATGTAGCTTCACAGGGGGTCCGGGAATTTATTTTCCCAACGCCACGATACAACCCTGAAGTCTTTTGTTCCTGCCGTAATAACTTTAAAGTAGCAAGCACCTATCGCCCGAGGTTTTAGTAGTATGTGTTCTGCACCCCATGTTTCAAGAAAAGTGGTGTACGATCGTAGTCCTATGGTACGACGGGATGGGTTTACTGTGCTCATATCCCCCCACCTGGACATGAACCGAGGTAGGCGAACCGGCGGTCGGGTGATCTTTCTCCTATATCAAACTCCTCTCACCCGTGCATATATACGCCCTGTATTAAGTCTCATCGTGGAAGGGAATCTAGCTTTCGGGTGATGTTCACTAGATGGACAAGAGCCGATGTGAATATTTTAGATAGGAATCGAGCACTACCCGGTTCCTTCATTGTTATCCACACTCAACGCGCGGGTCTCCCTTTTAGCATAGGTTCAACGATCCCGCTTGAAATGAGCTATAATATAATAATGCGAAGAGGGAGTGGGGCTTGAAAATGAAATATACTCCTCGCCCACCCCATAAACACACCGCAGCATTTGGATAAGATAATACTAACTAATGGGTTGCAAGTCCACCCCGGTAAGACTATTATGGGCGATAGGATAGGACTAGCATGCTGCTGTGTATGTTTCATCCCGGCAGACTGCGATGCCAAATTGTGCAGCACTATCAAAAATTCTCGTCATGTATGGGACCCTAGCTGTCATACGGCATCACTACGACATCAAAGAAAAACCCTACCTTCGGGATCCCCACCGGAGGGAGTCTTGCGATCTTGCACCGCACATTGGAATCTAGGGATTCGGCGCGCTTCGCTGCATGAGAATGCTTGGGGGGGCGATTCAGCTCTTTTGGTTATGTAGCACTTCACTATTAGATTCCATTATGGTGAGGGACCTCTGTAGCCGGGGAACTAAGTGATGTAGGTGGTCGGTGGCCCATGTTAAAGTTTAAAGACTTGGCTAGCAACTGATGGTGGTAGGTGAGGATCGCTCAGTTTCACAACAGATCCGTGAGGTGAGCTGTGTGAGGGGTCGTGAGGATGGTGTGGAATCGGACTCAAGAGTGTATAGGGAGGTGGCTTGATCCAGGAAAAGCATAACATTTGTGAGTGGAGATCTACCTCTATATATACAAGATGGTGGGTGTGCCTAGTTACACACCATACTAATACTATGGGACAATATACTAATACTATTGGACAATCCCCAACCAGTAGCCCTAAAGCTACTACAGACAATCATCTTCTCTCACTCTCCGAACACAAACAACTGACTACTGATGGGATTATTACACCATCAGCAACTTCCGTGAAAAATATAATTCTATTAGGTGATAGACTAACCCATTATCTTGAAACTAATAGGGACGGAGAATAAATATTTTGGCTGTTGTAGAGTGGTTGGGACGGAAGGGGGGGAACATTTTGTGTAGGAAAATTGAAATGTTGGTTGTATAGCATCAGACGCAGAAAGAAAATCAGTCAACTAGTGACATCCCGTAACCTCTCTGCGGATCATTGAAATTTATCCGACATAACAAAGCTTTTGGCCCAGCGAAAAGCACCGAGTTTCAGGGGTGATGCCACCAGACAGATACCTGGGTTAGTAGTTAGAATCACTATACGCAACACGTTCCACATCAGCGGCGGGTTTTCTACATTTGATTTGCCCGTGAAAGATGCGGAAGATGCTCGCGGCCTGGGGGCGTGGGCGGGGCATGGGGTGCTCTGGCGGGTGTGCATACTATACTAGCGATAATTGCCAGTACTCGCTCGAAAGCCTCGCAGAAACAATTTCCCTTGTCCTATGAACTGTAAAAAATGCATATTCGCATGCGGATTGGGTCGTTTTTGATGACCGTCCAACAAGCCCCCCAACTTAGTTCTAAATTAAGTACTAGAGTTCTCGCAAACCGGGTGAAGTGTTGGTTTTTTTCTCTAATTGAAATTGAGCTTGCTTTTCATGGTACAATGGTCTGTATGTGCGGTTCTTTTCTCGTGAAAATGTATGGGATAGATAACCGAATACTGGTATGCATGCTAAAAAGGATTTCAGAACCTGGGACCTGTAAAAAGCTTGCCATCTCATAACTCACCACTCCAGCACCTACATGGTAGAATTGCTCCACAGATTAAGGGTAAATAAACAATTCCTTTGTAGTTTCTTTTTCAGCCAAGTGGTCGTGAATCTATGGTTGGGTTAGTTTTTTTTGAATTTTGAGCTTCACAGTGAATACCTTAATGACCGGAACAGTTGACAAGGGCGAAATCATACAAGTATCATAGGACGTCCAGAATTTCCCCCTTTGGATTAGGGGGGAAAAGCAGAGAGCGAAAAGACTCTCCCCTTAGCCCTCAGCTGAGACAAATAAAATAAAAAAATATAACAGACCTTACTAGGAGAGGCAACTCCAACGTCCTAGAATTAGAAGAAACTGCATAGAGATTGATCCTAGCGAGATTCTCAATTATCCTGGTTCCCACAGCACGGTGTTCTACTCCGAGAAAGAAAGACGAAAGGAAAACAAAGCGACAATCCAGAAGATAACACATGCTAACTCCACCCGCGGCGGTTCATCAGTCAAAACCCTCTGTAAGAGGTATTCTGTCCGTTTTTATTTAATTTCTAAATTTTATTTTGGTGGAGTTAGAGAGGTTCGAAATTCGCACCTTGTGCGGTGTTAATCGGGTTATTCCGTGGGATATCAGATTTCTTCTTCGTCTACCATCCATTGGCACCATCTTGCATGCATGCATGCATGCATGCATGCGAATCCTTCGTGCATGTAAATTAGGAATGGGTTTCATTGCGGGACTACAGAGCCTCGCGAACGAGTTTGTGGAGTCACCGCTGAATACCGGTATTACCAGCAGAAGACTGGAGTGTTACACAAAGTGATTCAAGTCAGGATCTTTCCGCTGAAAGCATTCCTCGTCATAAATCCTAGGTTACGGTAGTCTACAAGTAACCCGGCCGAGAGCAATGTCGTTGGAATCCCTCCTCTGGTAAGGTCTTGTGTTTTTTCAATATCTGCTAGAGGGCCGAGTAGCCCGTTTCTCGCCTGTGTTTTTCGTCATACCATTAATACCCTACTTGCGCGACTTTGATTCGGACATAGTATCCTTCAATCTATATACCTACCGGTATCCGTTATTCTCGTTCGACGGGGGAGGTCGGTTGCCAAACAAGTTTCCTTCGGGGGGACAGGAGCATCGGCTCCTGGTTGGCTCACGCCCCCTCTCAACCCTCAGCCTTACCCTGACATTTTGAGCGGCTGATTTCGTTTTCGGTTCCGCATCATACGAGAACTCGAACGAAACATCTCGGATTTTCTATATCCTACTGCAGGTTTGATCCTCCCTATTAACGGAGATCCCACCGACATCTGACGTTTGGTGCTTGTGGGCTCTAGCCTGGTAACTCCTTCATAGACAGGTGAAAGTCTATTCTCGGGGACGCAAGGAAGCAGGCGCAAGGGAAAGAACGGGGAAGCGGGGAGAAAGGACGAGAGGTGGATTAGGTAAATGAATAGAGTAAGTGTAGCCCCTATAAGGGTGGTCTGGGAAGTCGGAAGTCAAAGGCTAGTGGGTCTCACGCGCAGTCCCTGATGCTAACGCTTTGCGCTAGACTGAAACTTTGACGAGAATATCTTCCAATCGCGCCCAGGGTCTATTCCACTTTAGCGATACGAACCAATAGCAGCCTAGATAATAGATGGGGAAATTGTTTTCCGTTACGACGAGTTCATCTCAAGCCACGAGTTCGGTTCAATCATAGAAAGTGGGTGCAACTAGGGCCTGAATATCCACACATCCGAATAGCCCCGGGGGTGTACAACAAATCTGAAGATATGTATCGGCGCGCATTGGCGGCGGGAAAGAAGATGCTTGGGAGGGACCATCCGGATACATTACGGAGTGCCAATGGGCCGGGTGTCACGCTGAATGATCAGGAAGGGTATGACGAAACGGAGTTTACGGATCGAGGCGTACTGTCGGGTAGAGAGAAGGCTCTTGGGAGCGACCATCCGGATACCTTGCGGAGTGTCAATGATCTAGGTGTGACGCTATATCGTCAGGGAAGGTACGACGAAGCAGAGATGATGCATCAACGTGCATTGGTGGGTAGAGAGAAGGCTCTTGGGAGAGACCATCCGGATACCTTAGAGAGCGCCCAGAATCTGGGTGCGGTGTTCTATCAACGGCGAAGGTATGACGACGCGGAGGCTATGTATCGACGCACATTGGTGGGTAAAGAGATGGTTCTTGGGAAAGACCATCCGGATACCTTAGAGAGCGTCAATAATCTAGGAAAAACACTGCATTGCCGGGAAAGGTACAGCGAGGCGGAGATTATGTATCGACGCGCCTTGGCGGGCAGCGAGAATGCTCTTGGGAAAGACCATCCGAATACGTTATTGAGTGTCAATAATCTAGGTGCGGCAATGCATTACCAAGGAAAGTTCGATGAAGCGGAGATTATGCATCGACGTGCATTGGCAGGAAGAGAGAAGGCTCTTGGGAGAGATCATCGGAACACCTTATTGAGTGTCAACAATCTAGGTGTGACGCTATGTCGTCAGGGAAAGTACGACGAAGCGGAGGTTATGCATCGACGTGCGTTGGCTGGTAGACAGGAAGCCCTTGGAAGAGACCATCCGGATACCTTATTGAGTGCCTATAGTCTAGGAGGAGCGCTGCATCAGCAGGGGAAGTGCGCTGAAGCAGAGATCATGTACCGACGCGCATTGGCGGGTAGAGAGAAGGTTCTTGGGAGAGACCATCCGGATACCTTATTGAGCGCCAACTGTCTAGGTGCGGCACTGCGACAACAGGGGAAGTATGGCGAAGCGGAGGCCATGTATCGACGCGTATTGGGGGGTAGGGAGAAGAGTCTTGGGGGAGATAACCCAGATACCTTAGAGAGCGTCAATAATATAGGCGAAATACTGCATTGCCGGAAAAAGTACACCGAAGCGGAGATTATGCATCGACGTGCATTGGCGGGTAGACAGGAAGCCCTTGGAAGAGACCATCCGGATACCTTACAGAGTGCCAATAATCTAGGCGAAACACTACATCGCCGGAAAAAGTACGATGAAGCTGAGGTTATGTATCGACATGCGTTGGGAGGGAGAGAGAAGGTTCTTGGGAAAGACCATCCGGATACATTATTAAGTGTCAGTAATTTGGCTCTCTTACGTCAGAAAAAGAGAAAGGGCCACAGAACTAAAGTTTCAAATCGGCATGTGGTGGAAGGGAGAGAGGTAGAATTCTCCCCAGGTGGCCCTGGCCCCTCGCTGGGTATCGCTGCCATAGGTGGGGGGCTGAGTGGACAGAGAGACGCTGAGGCAACAGACACGGCGCGTCAGGTTGTACCGGCGGATAGAGATGTGGTACTCGGGCCACCACACGCAGACGTCCTACTGGGTGCTGATGACCTAACTGTTACTCTGCTTGATCAGAAGTACGCAGAAGAGGAGATCATGTATCGGCATGCCTTGGAGGCTGTGGAGAAGGCTCTGGGACCCGATCATCCCGTTACCCTCGATACCATGAATCTGCTAGGCGAAACGCTTCTGGATCTGAGAAGGTATGATCAAGCAGAAGCCGTTTGTCGACGCGCATTGGCGGGTAGAGAGAAAGTTCTCGGAGCAGACCATGGATCTACCCTGACAAGTGCCGATAACCTCGGTCGGGCTCTACATAATCAGAGAAAGTGCGGCGAAGCGGAGATGATGTTCCGATATGCACAAGTAGGCAGAGAAAAGGCACTTGGGCCGTATGATGTGGACACCATACTGAGCCTCCATGGTCTAGCTGTGGCGCTGCTTGATCAGAAGAAGTTTGAAGAAGCGGTGATTACATATCAGCATGCGTTGGGGAGTATGGAGAGGGCACTGGGGCCCGATCACCCATTTACACTCGAGAGCATAAATATGCTAGGGGAAATGCTGCTTGATCTAAAAAGGTATGAGGAAGCGGAAGTTATGTGTCGACGTGCGCTGGCAGGCAGAGAGAGGGCGCTTGGACTAGCTCATCGAGATACCTTACTCAGTGTCAATAATCTTGGAGTGGCACTGTGTAACCAGAGGAAGCACGACGAAGCAGAGGCTATGTATCGTCGTGCATTTGTGGGTGCTGAGGAGACACTTGGACTAGATCACCGAGATACGCTGCTCTGTATCTATAACCTAGCTGGGGCATTGTTCAAACAGGGGAAGTATTATGAAGCGGAGATGATGTATTGGCGGGTGCTGGCCGGGCGGGAGAGAGTCCTTGGGCCAGGCCATCCGTACACCCTCCGGTGCATCGTCAAGCTAGTTGCCGTTCTGTATGATCAGGGAAAATTCAGCGGAGCAGAGACCATGTATCGGCGTGCTGTTACGGAGGGGGAACAAGCTCTAGGGCCACGCTATCGGACGGCCCTCAAAAATGCTAACTGTCTCGCGATGTTTCTCCGGGCCCGGGGATCGAGTTCCACTGGCGAATCGTCATTACCGAGATGAAGGATTTATGTTTGGGCAGCCGGCAGGGTGAATTGATTTTTTTTTTTTTTTTCAGAACTTTCAGCGGTCATTTTTGGGTATGGCGTGTTGTCTTCCCGCTTCCTCACGTTTGGTATGGAGTGTCGGTATTGGGTTTACTTTTATTATATCCGCAGCCATGGGTCTCAGATATCGCTTATTTGGCTTCATCTGACCTTTTTTATTTTTTATTTGATACCCTCCTGCGTAGGACGTCTTTTCAGGTTTGGTCGTCGCAAGAATTGCGGACTTTCAGGGATGGTCGCGCGTTCGTTCCTCACTTGCTGGTTCTCCTGACGCGCTCCCCTTTCCCCTGTATTTCTTTGAATTTGGTTTGTTCTTTATGCTTTCTGGAGTTTTGTCCAGTTCCTAGTGATGTTAGTTGTTCAGGAAGATGTATATATCCCCCGTGCTCCTTTTCTACTGTCTTTATCAATCGGCTAGTTCATCACTCTCTCACGTCTAGCCCGAGTTTCGCTTGATTTACGGTAACCTCATTCTCACCGTTTTATGCCTTCGTAGTTTCTTTGAGGATGGGGGTATTGTGAACGCAAATCCTCTTGGCTTTGCTTCAACCAGACTAAGGCAAGTTCTACGAGATCTAGGAATTTATTCTCCCAATATCTTGAAATAATATTTCGTTTTGAAAGGGTGATACAGCCGAGAAGGCTTTTGTTCTTGCTGTGATATTTTCATACTGTAGTTTTGGGGTAAAGGGTACTGGGAGTGTAAAAGAGGGTGTAGGTATTTCTGAGAAAAATCAAAAGCTACGGGTGGCCCAAATTGCTTTCGTCTGAGGCACAGAGCTTCAATCATTTGTTCAAAAATCCTACTTGCCAGGAGCTACAAGGGAATAAATTTGAGCCAACTCGGAGGTGGCCTTGCAACTGTAATCTGAACCCCTCCCCTGCTATAAATACTGTTGTTTTTAAATTATATTATAGCCTGGGAAAATCGGAAGTGGGACATCTAGGACCCTCTGTTGGGGTGGAAAATGGCAGTATACATCTGTGGATATATGCCGTGTTCTTAAATAATATTATATCAAGTGTCACACCTTTTTACATGTCATGCTCTTTGTTTTAGCTTTCGGAGGTTGGCCAGCTACAACTTTCTTCCTACCAAGCTCCTTATATTTGTGGCAGACCAGTCCCAGTTATTTACTGCTTGTGGGAAGGCCACCAAGATGTTGAAGCTGTGGAAAGTTGTCGTGAGCGTATAACATCTGAACAAGATGACACTAACTAATGAGTTGCGGGCCCGCCACAGTAGAGTTATGATGGGTCGTAGGATAGTCATTCTGCTATGTGTGTTACATCCCGGCGGAGTGCGATGGATGCCGCTCAAAAGGTCTGGTAAACACAGAGTCCCTTACCCTTGTACAGTATGATTACGGCACCAAAAAAAAACCAGTCTCTTCGCCACCTCGCTGGAGGGAGCACTGTGATTTCGTACTTTACATTGGGCTCGAAGGATTCAATTCTCTTGGTTATATGGGAATGCCTAACGGTAGATTTAATTATTCTGTTGCGTTATTGTGAAGGGCCCCTGTAGCCAGAACACTAAAAAAAAGGTACAAGTACCTGGGAGATTTTCCCGTGCAGATCAAGGATTCTCTTGTCAGTTAAGCATCCATATGTTGTAGGGGGGCACCCCCGGCATTTGTATGATACTCTAGGGCTAAAGTCAAGACATAAGACTTCTCCACCTTCTGTAAAAAAAATAACTCTCTTAGGTAATAGAGTCACGTATTAGCTTCAAAATTGGGGACAGAGAAATAGCCTTTGTGAAACTATTAGAGTATAGTATACTCGTAATGGGGGGGCACAATTGGTGTGGGAGGATTGAAACATCTCTAGGGAGGTTGGTTCAACGAGTGATATCTTGTGAACTTGATGATGATTAGTGAAGTTTATCAGGTATAACAAAGTATTTGGCCCAGAAGGAGCAACGAGTGTCAAGGGAGATACCACCAAACAGGTACTATGGGGGGGCGGGGGGTGAGAATAGACTGGTAATGGTAGACGTGGATATTCGTGAGCACGGTGGACTTTTTATTTATTATGAATCCCATGATGTTCTGGAAGGACGTCTTGTATTTAAAGGTGTTCAGGGGCATGTCATGAGAGAGGAGGACGGAGACAGAAAAAGTGAATAAGAAGCGAGGATGGTGAATCGATTTTCTCTCTTGACGTTTTCGATTTTGGTTGTTCTCATTCGTTCACATTGCCTTCGCAGGGGAAGATCACCAAGGTCCATCGGAAAATCTCCATCCATTGACATGCCTTTTCTTTAGAGTTTAACTTCGTCAATCTACTCATGAAAGATCGCTATGATAGAGAGACCGTTTTCATCACCCGAGGTACCGGGGGTCTGACAGTATCCAAAAAGATCAAATTTAACTATTGCCATTTCCAACAAAAGAACGCCGACCCGGCAGAAGAAGTGTCAGACAGTACTCAAGGTAACAGTTAGAATCACGACACGCGATGTGTTCCTTGTCAACGATTTGCTTTCTACATTCGATTTGACATTGAAAAATACAGATAATGTCACCAATACCGAAACGAAAGCGAAACATACGGATGCAAGGTGTTCTATCAAGTGCTGTGCTAAGGGAATTTCCAGCACTCCCCCGGGGGCCTGGTGGAAAATATTCCCCTTGCGCTACACTAGGCTCCCCCCGCCCCCATCCATTGATGCCATCTTGCATAAGTGCGGATTCTTGATTTTATATAGGTGTGAGCTTCATTGCGGGACTGCCGAGTTTGGTAATCGGGTTTGCAAGGTCACCGCTGTATATTACCTGTGTGGGAGGTTAACATGCCTCCATCTTACAGGAAATGTTGGAACCTTAACATGGTTACCACATTCCACCTGGCCGCCAAAGCATTCTGAAAGTAAACTTAAGGGAGAGCTCGCGCCACAATCTAAGATTTTGGTTATTATGAGGGGGGCCGGGTATCGCGAAAAAATTGCGAGGTATGATAAAGGATGTGGTAATTAGCCAATTTTTGACCGTAAACTATTGTATTGAAGGATATCCGGGCAAGGTTTAATAGCAACAGGGCACAACAAACTTGTATATCACCTTACGGTACAAGTACCGTTACTTGTATATCACTCTACTAGGCGCCACCGCTAGCTCGCTTAGAGCTAGTTAGTATTGGCAGCTACCTGTACAGTACAGTACATGGAACGTTGGTGTTGCCAGGGAAAAGAATGGTGATAGGCTCGATCATTATCTGATCTTGCCCATTACAAGAAAAGAAGTCCTTAATCGATTCACAACAGCTGACCAATAGCGAACTACTCCTATCTGTGGTGGGTATGAAGGTACCTAGAAACTTTGTTCTGGAGTTTTTGACTCCCCATGGTACTGTCCAATATACCGGTACCGGGGGGCGTATGAGTGGATTGATTGGTATCATAGCGCAGAGTGCTCAGTCTTGAATCACAGTGTTCCTGATCGACTTCATGGCTAAACTGTCTCCCTTCAGTCACCTCCGTGCTTCTTCCACTTGCTCTCCCGTCAATCATCAGACTTTACAGCCTCCGCTAAACTTCCACATACACCTCTTACATGGCGTGTATAGCATAACAAGCCCACAATTCCTACTCCATCCTGTTACTTCATTATGACACCACTATCCATCATCCATACACACCTCCCGTCACCCCCCAATCCCTACATAATTCCCTCTTTGCACGCTCTACGAGCTCAGTTTTTCAGGTGAAGTGTATGGTGGGGGCTCAAGTCGGATCTCGCAGGTGTTGAGTGGGTCGCTTGGGGTTTTAACACTATTCAAAGCAACGGTCAGCGCAGGTAATCACAGATGCTGTCTGGAAGGGATGCTCACCTATGGATTCTCTCGCCCAATGCATCTAAGGCCTCTATCTGGCTGGGGCACTGCACACCATTCGCCCTGTAATCAAGGTCGCTCAGAATCCGACCCTCGAAGAGTTGAATCGCACTGATAGCCATTCCAGTCCTCCCATCTCCATACCCACAATAGACGATTGTAGTCCGGGCTTTGTCGTAGGCATTCCATATCTGATCAAACTGCTCCTGAGTGGGTGCAGTAAACTCCAGAACCTTGATGTGGGAATACTTGATTTCAGCAGCACGAAGCCTGCCCTTCTCTCGCGACGATATCTCTATAGAGTTCAGACTGATGATATTCTTTATCCCATAGTCGTGGAGGAAGTCAATTGAGGTTTCGTTGATGCTCTGATCGGAATCCTCGCCGTCGTAGTATGGCGCGGATGACCGTGCGAGAAGATCGGGAACCACCCACTCAAACCTTCTGAACACCGAACGCCCGAGCCGATGGAGTCCGAACTGGGTGATATCCTTCCCAATCTGTAAGTCTGGACTGCTGCTGTTGACACGTTGAATTGCGCAGATCTTATAACCTTTCTCAGAGTTCACCCTTAAGGAATACCCACCCAGGTCAAGCCGCCTAAAAGTAAGGCTCTCCCAAGCGCCGTGATTGGCTTGGGAACAGAGAAATTTGTCCTTCTGCCACCGGCCCAGAAAACGCCCGGTATCACTATTTCGCATAGCAATTTGATAGTCTTGGTTCATCTGGCAAAGCCAGATTTGGCTTTCATCTTTCATCTTATATTCCCTGAGACATACATTTTGTCCTTCTGCCGTGAACACCATGCTCGTACCGAACAGGCTAATCACAAATTTGTCGCCTGCATTTGCGTTGTCGTTACCACGTCCAGGAGGAAACATGGTGCGGGGGTGTTGGTGTTAAATGTGGAGAGAGAGGAGTGACAATTTGCCTGGGGGAGGATTATTGTAGTCTTAGACGTAGGTTCTGGAGACTATTACGTTCCCGCGAGTAGTGTGAACAGTAGGCCCTTATGTATTCGGGAGCTGCATGAGGAGGCTGAAGGCTGCACTTGAGGTTGACAACAAGGTAAATTTAGTTCATTCCCGTGCGTACCCCGGCAAGGCAACCACCATGGCGGGGTGGTTACGCGTCGGGGTGTGCAGGAAAATACCCCACTCGAGCACCACACCTGCACATCCGTGGAAGAGTTGGACAGCACATGTACCCATATAAAAATAATATTTTTTTGGCGATGCGGAACGCCGCCCCCTCAATACATAATTTTTATATGGAGAAATTTATGCCATAAAAACCACTATTATGACACAAAAGTGGCATACTGAACAGCCCCTTAGGCTCTGTTTGGATACAACGACTCCATTTTGTTTTTCCAACCGTTTCTGCGGTAAAAAAATGATGGTCAAAATTGGGAAATGGAGGGAAACGGGCAGGAACAGTTGCATCCAAACTGAAGCCTTAGATTTGCTACTTTATGAAAGTTCTGCGCACCCAGAAACAGTTAATTTATCAAGACTTTACTTTTCTGTATGGTACAATACAATACTGCACAGGGCTCGTACAAGTATCACACCGTACTAGTGTTTTTTTCTTCTACCCTTAGTCGATACGGTGGCCCAGAGGTCCGTAACTGCTGCTAAACTCTACTTACCCAAACCCCACCAAAATAAAAATAAAAAGTCCCATAATATTATCACTAATCTCGGAAACCGTTACCCACATTCTATAGCAAAAATCTCTTAACTTTTACCTTTTTATTGATGAAACAGGTTTTAACTTATGCGATATCTACTCGAGTACCATACAAGTACAAATTTTATTTAAACCTAGATACCTTTTCGAGCTAGTTATCATAACTTGGTGTATTCAAATATGCTCCCCCAAATCATTAGGACATGATTGGCTAACATCATAAAATAACCCGATACAACTTCCCGTGTCTTCTGTTTAGCGAGGTTGTGCTCCTCGTGTGCATCATCTCTGGGCGTCTTTGCCTAATGATAGTGTAGTCTCCAAACCTTCAGGTTCTGTGAGAACGGGTGCTCTATGCATGCCACTAAAACAATGTCAGTATGGTGGCAATGTTGGTAAGTACGAAACATTTTACTCTAAACCCCCAAAAAGACGAGAATATTAGCAGTAGCTAGCTGGACTCATATAAGAGTACCGGTACTTGGCAAGATCTTAGTCAGGCCAATCATCGCTATTGTCTTGTTTTACACTAAGTTAATAGGGCCTTTAGCCTGTGAGTGCGAGTACTTGTACTAGTACTGTACTGTACTAGTGCAGTACATTACTGGAAAAATTTCTACAACTTGAAGTATCTCCCTCCCCCCATTCCCTGCCGGATCCCTACCATTACCTTAGCAACATAATGTGCACGAGTGAGCAGAACCTCGCTAATAATTTCTGAAAAATCATCTTTTTAACTTGAAAACCCCTGATACTCTACTCGAGTACTCGCGCGACTACAACCCCGCCGTGCCAACACAGTATCGTAAGAATTCCTTTAATCCACCATCCCCCCATTGGCCTCGGACCTCCCCGATCAGAGACGGAACACCCCGCGAAGGAAAACCGTATTATCTCGATATACAGTTTTTCGCCAAGACTGGGCGTAGCTTAAGGTTGGGCGGTGCCCGAAGCCTGAAATAGCTAACTAATTTACATAGTAACTCATAGTAAATCATGGTGGGTTTTAGGAGTCTACAACAATGCAGCTGAGTGTCATAGTCACTCATTTACAAGGGTTCGGTTGGTGATCAAACAAGCGTCACACCCTAAGGGGGGTGAAGCACTAGACATCTAAAATCTACTCCTTGGTATACTATGTATACTGGGAGCATTGGAGGGACCATCTCAGACTTCGAGCACCGCCCAACTTTAAGCAACGCCCGGTCTTGGCGAAAAACTATTTGTGCTTATCATTCAAGATAATGCGTAGCGTTATCTGGATGGAATGGCTTGTGGGGGCTGAGCTTGCTGGATCCTATTAACTGATATTCGCTATTAGGTTAACCTACTTTGCTGAGTCTATTGTGGTGTAGGCCGTGATTCTTCCGGTATCCCCTGATCTAAATCCAGGCTATTCCCATTCGGCAGGGCAAGTCGGCTGCCATATCGGGAGTTAGGGGGCGAAGAATGGCTTCCGGGCCGGCTTCGATTGGCTCACGCTACCTTCCAACCCTCAGCCTCGCCCTGATGTGTTGAGTGCGGCCAATTTCACCTTCATCGGGCTCCGTACGAAGACTTTAACAGCGGCTGTTATATGCTATAAATCCCAATCTTATACATATATATCATACCACAGGTTTGGCCCTAGCTATTAATACTAATCCTGCCCACTTCTGACAGTTGATGTTAGTGGGTTGTATCCTGATAAGACCTACCTATCGAGTGATCGTCCATTGCGGGGACGGAGTGAAGCCGCCGCAAGGAAAAGATTGAGAAAGCGAGTAGAACCAGACGAGAGCTAGATTAGGTGTATTAACAGAGCACGGTAAGCGCAGCCCTTACTAAGATCGTCGGGGCAGTCTGAAGTCAAAGGCTAGTGATCTTAAACTGCAGTTCCTCAGGGCTAACGCTACCCCAGGTTAGAGCATTGAGAGTACTGCACCTTCCAATCGTGCCAAGGGTCTACAGTACTTTTAGCGATACGAATCAACAGTGCACCAGGACGAATTCATCTCAAGCTACGGGTTCTGTCCAATCATAGCAATAGAGGGGTCCGAGACCTGAACATCCACAAAGCCAAATAGGCCAGAGGATCTACAAAAAATTAGTAGTTATGTATCGGCGTGTATTGGCGGTCGGAAAGAAGATGCTTGGGAGAGACCATCAGGATACATTGCTCAGTGTCAATGGGAAGGGCGTGGTGTTGAATGGTCGGGAGTGCGGTGACACGGAGATTATGCAACAACGTGCATTGGAGGGTAAAGAGAAGGCTCCTGGGAAAGACCATCCGGATACGTTAGAGAGTGTCAATAATCTAGGTGTGGTATCGCATGAAGAGGGAAAGTACGACCAAGTGGAGATTATGTATCGGAGCGCATTGGCGGGTAGAGAGAAGGCTCTTGGAGGAAGCCATCCTTTTACTTTACAGATTGTTGATGATCTAGGGAGAACACTGGCGCGACAAGGGAAATGCGATGAAGCGGAGACTATGCATCGGCGTGCATTGGCGGGTAGAGAAAGGGTTCTTGGGAAAGATCATCCAGATACGTTAGAGAGTGTCAATAATCTAGGCGTGGTACTGAATGAAGAGGGAAAGTACGACGAAGCGGAGATTATGTACCGGCGCGCATTAGCGGGTAGAGAGAAAACTCTCGGGAGAGATCATCCGGATACCTTACATAGTGTCAATGGGCTAGGTGTGGTGCTGCATGATCAGAAAAAGTACAACGAAACGGAAATTATGCATCGACGTGCATTGGCGGGTCGAGAGAAAACTCTTGGGAGAGACCATCCGGATACCTTATTGAGTGTCAATAATCTGGGCGACACACTACATTGCCAGGAAAATTATGACGGAGCGGAGATCTTGCACCGGCGCGCATGGGCCCATAGGGAGAGGGCTCTTGGGAGAGACCATCCAGATACCCTGTGGAGTGTCAATAACCTTGGGGCGGCGCTGCATTGCAAGGGAAAGTACGAAGAAGCAGAGATTGTGTATCGACGCGCCTTAGCGGGTAGAGAGAAAGTTCTTGGGGGAGACAACCTCGATACTTTATGGAGTGTCAACGGGCTGGGTGTGGCATTGTATGATCAGGGAAAGTACGACGAAACGGAGACCATGCATCGGCGTGCATTGGCGGGTAGAGAGAAAGCTCTTGGGAGAGACCATCCAGATACCTTATTGAGCGTCAATAACCTGGGCGAAACACTGTATTGCCAGAAAAAGTACAATGAAGCGGAGATTACGTATCGACGTGCGTTGGTGGGTAGAGAGAAGGCTCTTGGAGAAGACCATCCGGGTACCTTACGGAGCATTGACGACCTAGGCAGGGCACTGGCCCGACAAGGGAAGTGCGATGAAGCGGAGACTATGCATCGACGTGCATTGGCGGGCAGAGAGAAGGTTCTTGGAGGAGACCATCCGGATACCTTGTTGAGTGTCAACAATCTAGCTGCGACACTGCGTCAGCAGGGAAAATACGACGAAGCCGAGATCATGTATCGACGTGCATTGGCGGGCAGAGAGAGGGTTCTTGGAAGAGACCATCCGGGTACCTTATGGAGTGCCCATGAGCTGGGCAGGACGCTGCAGGATCGCGAAAAGCACGATGAAGCGGAGATTATGTATCGACGTGCTTTGATGGGTAGAGAGAAGGCTCTGGGGAAAGACCACCCGGACACATTATCAAGTGCCAATTATTTGGCCCTTTTGCAGCAGAATCAGGGAAAGAACGACGGAGCAGAAATTCCGCATCGACATGCAGCGCAGGGGAGAGAAACGACGCTCCTGCTATGTGATCCAGGTATCCCACCGAGTTCTGCGACTACAGGTGACAAGCTGGATAGCCAAACAAAGCAAGAGATTATACATCGACATGCATTGGGAGCTATGGAGAATGCTTTAGGGCCCGATCACCCAGATACCCTCGATAGCATGAATATGCTAGGCGAAACACTTCTCGATCTGAAAAAGTATGACCAAGCGGAAGCCGTTTGTCGGCGTGCATTGGCAGGTAGAGAGAAAGCTCTCGGGCCGGATCATGAATCTACACTCACAAGTGCCGATAATCTTGCTAGAACGCTGCACAATCAGAGAAAGTTTGGGGAAGCGGAGATGATGTTTCGATATGCACAAGCAGGCAGAGAAAAAGCGCTCGGACCATACGATGTAGATACCGTACTGAGTGTCCATGGTCTAGTAATGACCCTTCTTGATCAAAAGGAGTACGCAGAAGTGGTGATTGCTTACCGGCATGCGTTGGGGGGTATGGAGAGGGCACTGGGGCCCAATCATCCATTTACCCTCGAGAACGTAAATATGCTAGGCGAAATACTGCTTGATCTGAAAAAGTATGAAGAAGCGGAGGTTACGTGCCGACGTGCGCTGGCAGGCAGAGAGAAGGCGCTTGGACTAGCTCATCGAGATACCTTACTTAGTGCCAATAATCTTGGAGTGGCATTGTCTAACCAGGGAAAGCACTACGAGGCGGAGGTTATGTATCGTCGTGCATTTGTGGGTGCGGAGGAGACACTTGGACTCGATCACCGAGATACCCTGCTCTGTATCTACAACCTAGCTGGGGCGTTGTACAAACGGGGGAAGCATTATGATGCGGAGATGATGTATTGGCGGGCGCTCGCGGGGCGAGAGAGGGTTCTTGGGTCGGGTCATCCACATACCCTCCGGTGCATCATTAAGCTAGTTGCCGCCATGTATGGTCAGGGGAAATACGGCGCAGCGGAGACTATGTATCAGCGTGCGGTTACGGATGGGGAACGAACTCTGGGTCCACACTATCGGGCGGTTCTCAATAACGCTAGCTGCCTCGCGACGTTTCTCCAGGCACGGAGATCGAGTACCATGGGCGAGCAGCTACTATCGAGATGAAGGATTTTTGTTTGAGCTGCGGGCTGGGTGAAATTTTCTAATTGTTTTTTCCCCGAGGTTTCAGCGGTCAGTTTTTGGTAGGGTGTATTATCCTCCTCAGGTTAAGCATGGAGTATTGGTGTTGGGTTTGCTTTCTTTATATCCACCACCATGGGCCTCGGATGTCGGACATATGGCTTCTTTTGTGCTTCTTTCCCCCCCCCGTTTTATACCCCTCTGCGTAGGACATCTGGCTCGGGGCTTGGTCGTCACAAAGGTTGTGGACTTTTAGGGATAGTAGCGCGTTCGTTCCCTTTCTTGCTGGTTCTCCTGACGCTCTGCCCTTTCCCTTTGTTTCTTTAGATTTGGCTCGCCCCTTATGCTTCTAGAGTTTTGTTTAGTCTCTGGTGATATTAATTTTTCAGGAAGATGTATATATTCCCCGGCCTCCTTATCGATTGTCTATTTCATGATTCTCTCGCGTCCAGCCCGAGTTCCGCTTAATCCAGGGCAACCTCATTCTCACTATTTTATCCATTCGTAGTTTCTTTGAGGAGGGGGGTATTGTATACTCGACGTTTTTTATAAAGTCTCCGCAATGGGAAATGGATTAGTGATCGACTTATAGTGTAATCGATGGCTTCGCCGCGCCATATTTTGTGGGACCGCCGCAACCAGGAATAATGATGTGTAACTCGCATTCTGGGGACTTTAAAAAGCGTCGAGTACGGTACGCAAGTCCTCTCTCTTGGTTTTACTCCAACTAGACTGAGGTTGGTTCTAGTGGATCTAGAAAATCATTCTCCCACTCCCCCGAAATACTTCTTTGTTTGGAAACTATGATACAACCGAGAAGGATTTTGTTCTTACACCGATATTTTAGTATATGGTGGCAGATTTAGGGTCGCAGCAGCTCTTTATAGTCTGTGCCCCGCACCACATGGTTGAATGGCATTTCAATAGAAGGGAGGAGGATGTGTAATACTTGACCGATAGTGTGATGGTTCTGACAGGGTGGGTGGACTGTGAACATATGATAACTTCCCACTTTGCTATGATTCGATGCGGGCCTACCCGCTGTCGGAGTTTTTCCTTCCGCACCAAATCCGTCTCGCGGTGGAAGAGGATCTAGTTTTGGGGCTGAGCGCTCCTCTCCTCTGTAGATGCTTCAATTTCTAGATTATTGTTTTACAGGCTGGAAAACTCGGAATTGGGACATGTAACATCCTCTGTTGAGCCGGAGAAGGGTAAAACTCTTTTGCGGAAATATGCCGTATTCTTCCGTATATACAAACACCCTTTTTACCAGTCATTCTAGTCGCTGCCTTGGCTTTGCATCGTGCTAAACCTTCTTCCCACCAAACCCCTTCCTTATATTTATAATGGAGCAGTTCCGATTACTTACTACTTAGGAGAAGGCTACCAAGTGTTGAAGCCGTAGAAAGTTGTTATGAGCGGATAATATTTAAGTAAGATAATATTAGCTAATGAGTTGTGAATCCGCCCCGGTAGAATTATGATTGGTGTTGAAAGGCATGTTGCTAGGTATTTACATGGGGGCAGACTTCGATGGATGAGCGCGACATTATCAAAAGGTCTCGATATATATAGACTCTTCACGCCGGTACAGTATCATTATGGCATCAAAAGAAAACTCTCCTCTCGTCACCTCACTGGAGAGATCTCTGCTATCATGTGCTTCACATTAGGACCAAAGCAACCAATACTATTCGTTACATGAGAATGCCCAGAGAAACAATTTCAAGTTCTCTTGAGTATCATACTGTAGCATTGAATCATTCTACCACAATTTGACGTGGGACTTGTGCGGCCGTCGAACTAAGTAAGATACTCGAGGGGCGAAATCAAAGCTTAAAGACTCCTCAACAACTTCCGCGAAAAACAACTCTGTTAAGTGATAAGGTAGCCTATTAGCTTCAAACTAGTAGGGGCGAAGAAAAATATCTTTCGCGAAGCCATCAGAGTATAAGGGGGGGTGGAGGGAGTACATTGTGCGTGGGAGAACCGAAACGTCCATAGTGGGTCCCTAGCAAAAACCAGTCAAAGAGTGATATCAGGTGACTTCTGTGGGGGTTATTGAAGTTGATCCGGTAGAACAAAGTTTTTCTGCCTAGCTAAATTAAAAGTACCGAGTTTCAGAGGGGATGCCTTTAGATAGGTATTTGGGTTAGCTGTTAGAATCATTAGACTATACGCGACATGCACCACATCGGCAGCGGGGTTTCTGCATTTGATTTGCCTGAAAAATACACAAGATGCCACCAATACGGAAGCAAAAGCTAAACGTTAAGTTAGGTGCTCTACCGAAACCAAGTACAGTACTTTGCTAGGGAAATTGCAAGTACTGTACTCGCGAGTTTCACAGAAGCGATTCCCCTTGCCCTATACTAGGTTTCTTTGGCTACCATCAATTGGGATGCCACCATCTTGCATATACGCCAATCCTTGGTGGATACAGGCGTGGGGTTCATTACCGGGCTGCAGAGTTTCGCAAAAGGTTTTGCCGATTGTGGTGTTACAACTCCTGATTTAAGTTATCCGGTTACCACGGACCAAAGTTTCCTTACCTGCAATGTTAGCCTCCCAAGCTACAGGTCGCACGGGTAGAATACTTGTACGAGTACAATGTCTGGCAGGGAGTTTTGGAACAGTTACAAGTATTTGCGGTTAACCAGCCAAATATGATACATCCTTGTCTGTTCCGGTTAATAGGTTCCTACCCTTGTACCCGTATGAGAAGTTACTAGTACTGTACTCGTACCGTAAAAAACTGAAATAATCTAGCTGTGTACTACTCTAGTCAAGAATTCCATATTCTAGACAAGGGGCGAAAAAACTCGGCAAGAAAGCGGGTTGTCCAGCCCCCTGACAGACATAAACAAATTGTACGATAAACTAGGACCTTACTGTACTAGTACTAGAGGAGGGACTTCAGCGATATTGCACTTGGCTCGGTTAACCTAGGTTTTTACGACGAGGGACGCCTCGACTTGGCCGGGCAAACACAGTATCCATCGCTCTATATATAGGTCATTCTCATTCGGTAGGGGAAGCCGGTTGCCGAACAGGTTGCCCCTTTCTTGGGAGCAGACGAAGGATAAATTTATCCTCAACTCTCACCCTTACCCTGACTTGCTGAGTGCGGCTGAGTTCGTGTTCGTTAAACTGTATCATACAAGAACTCCAACACTAGCTGCTCTATGCGAAATATCTCGAATACTTTATTTATCATATCGCAGGTTTGATCCTCTCTATTAATACAGACCCCACCCACATCTGACGCTTGATGCCGGTGGGTTGTAGCCCGAGAAGGCCTTCATGAACAACTGAACGTATATCAACGAGAACAGAAGAAAGCTGGCACAAGGAAAAGAACGATAAAGCGGGCAGAACAAGACGATAGGCAGATTAGGTATATGAATAGAGTGAGTATAGTTCTTACAAGTGCGGTTCGGGTAGTTTTGGGTCAATGGCTGGTGGCCGCGGGTGCAATCTCCGAAACTAATGCTTTGCCTAGGATCAGCGCTTTTATAGGAGTACCTCCCAACGGTGCCGGAGAGCTACAGTATTTCAGCGATACGAACCAACAGTGACCTGAAAGTGGACGAGAAAACTCGCTTCGCTAGGACGAGCTCAAGTCGAGCCCGCTGTTCGGTTAATCCTAGCAATAGAGCGGGAACTGGGGCCTGAATACCTGCATAGCCGAATAGCTCCACGGATTTACGATAGATTAGAAGTTATGCATCGGCGTGCATTGACGGTCGGAAAGAAGTTTCTGGGGAGAGCCCATCCGGATACCTTATGGAGCGTCAGTGAACTAGGAAGCACGCTGAATACAGAGGGAAAGCTCAACGAAGCGGAGATTATCAATCGACATCCATTGACAGATGGAGAAGAGGCGCTTGGGGGAGAGCATCTGGATAGCTTATTTAGTGTTAATGAGCTGGGTGTGGAGTTGTATCAACAGGGAAAATACGACGAAGCGGAGAGAATGCATCGACGTACTTTGGAGGGTAGAGAGAAGGCTCTCGGGAGAGACCATCTGGACACCTTATTGAGTGTCAATAATCTAGGTGCGACACTACGTCAACAGGGAAGGTATGACCAAGCGGAGATTATGCATCGACGTGCACTGGCGGGTAGAGAGAAGACTCTTGGAAGAGGCCATCCGGATACCTTATGGAGTGTCAATAATCTGGGCGACGCACTGTGTTGCCAGAAAAAGTACGACGAAGCGGAGATTATACATTGGCGTTTATTGGCGGATAGGGAGGAGGCCCTTGGCAGAGATCATCCAGATACCTTAGAAAGTGTCCGCGTTCTAGGTGTGGTGTTGTGCCATCAGGGGAAGTACGAAGAAGCGGAGACAATGTATCGACGTGGATTGGCGAGTAGAGAGAGGTCTCTTGGGAAATATCATCCGGATACCCTATCTAGTGTCAGTGAGCTGGGCGTGGTGTTGTATCGGCAGCGAAAGTACGGCGGAGCAGAGATTATGCATAAACACACGCTGGCGTGCAGAGAAAAGGCTCTTGGGGGAGACCATCCAGATACCCTAGAGAGCGCCCGTAATCTGGGAGCTGTGTTGTGTCAACAGCGAAGGTATGATGAAGCGGAGGTTATGCATCGACGTGCACTGGCGGGTAGAGAAAAAGCTCTTGGGAGAGACCATCCGGATACCTTACAAAGTGTCAATAATCTGGGCGAAACACTGCATTGTCAAAAAAAGTATGACGAAGCGGAGATTATGCATCGACGTGCATTAACGGGTAGAGAAAATGCTCTTGGGGGAGACCATCTGGATACCCTATTTAGTGCCAATGAGCTGGGTGTGGCGCTATATCAGCAAGGAAAGTATGGCGAAGCGGAGATTATGTATCGACGTGTATTGGCGGGTAGAGAGAAGGCTCTTGGGGAAGACCATCTGGATACCTTATTTAGCGTCAATAAGCTGGGTGTGGCGCTCTATCGCCAAGGGAGGTACGGCGAGGCGGAGGCTATGCATCGACGTGCATTGGCGGGTAGAGAAAAGGCTCTTGGGGGAAACCATCTGGATACCTTGCGGAGTGTCAGTAATCTGGGTGAACCATTGCATTGCCAGAAAAAGTACCACCAAGCGGAGATTATGCACCGACGCGCATTGGCGGGTAGAGAGAAGGCTCTTGGGGGAGACCATCTGGATACCTTATTTAGTGCCAATGAGCTGGGTGTGGCACTATATCAACAAGGAAAGTATGGCGAAGCGGAGATTATGCATCGACATGCATTAGCGGGTAGAGAAAAGGCTCTTGGGGGAGACCATCCGGATGCCTTACTAAGTGTCAGTAATCTGGGCCTGACACTGAATTGCCAGAAAAAGTACGACGAAGCGGAGACTATGCATCGACGTGCATTGGCGGGTAGAGAAAAGGCTCTTGGGAGAGACCATCTGGATACCTTATTTAGTGCTAATGAGCTCGGTGTGGCGCTGTATCAGCAGGGGAAGTATGACAAAGCTGAGATTATGCATCGACGTGCATTCGCAGGCAGAGAGAAGACTCTTGGGAGAGACCATCTGCACACGTTATTGAGTGTCAATAATCTGGGTGCGACACTACGTCAACAAGGAAAGTATGACCAAGCGGAGATTATGCATCGACGTGCATTGGCGGGTAGAGAGGAGGCGCTTGGGAAGGACCATCTGGATACCTTACGGAGTGTCAACAATCTGGGCGAGACACTGTATCGCCGGAAAAAGTACGACGAAGCGGAGATTATGCATCGACGCGCACTGGCGGGTAGAGAAAAGGTTCTTGGGGGAGACCATCCGGATGCCTTGCTGAGTGTCAGCAATCTGGGCCTGACACTGAATTGCCAGAAAAAGTACGATGAAGCAGAGACCATGCATCGACGTGCATTGGCGGGTAGAGAGAAGGCTCTTGGGAAAGACCATCCGGATACCTTATTAAGTGTCAATGATTTGGCTCTGTTGCTGCGGAATCTGAGAAAGAGCGATGGAGTAGAAATTACTCGCCAACGCGCATTGGAAGGGAGCGAGGTGACGATCTTGCCAGGTGATCCAGGAACTCTGCCCAGTTTTGCGGCTGCGGCTACGAGGCTAGCTGGCCGGGCGGGGCGGGGGGCAACCGCAACGGGGCATCAAGTTGCACCAGTGGGTGGAGATATGGTACTCGAGCTACCTCACCCGGACCCCCTACCGAGTATCTATGGCCCTAGCGCGGTTCTGCCTAATCAGAAAAAGTATGCAGAAGAGGAAATTATGTATCGACATGCCCTGGGGGCTGTGAAAAAGGCTCTAGGGCCCGGCCATCCCGTTACCCTCGATACCATGAATATGTTAGGCGAAACACTTCTTGATCTGAAAAGGTATAGCCAAGCGGAAGCCGCATGCCGATCCGCATTGGCAGGTAGAGCGAGAGTTCTCGGAGCAGACCATGGATCTACCCTGACAAGCGCCGATAACCTCGGTCGGACTCTACATAATCAGAGCAAGTACGGGGAAGCGGAGGTGATGTTTCGATTCGCGCATGCAGGCAGAGAAAGGTCGCTTGGACCATATGATGTGGACACTGTATTGAGCCTCCATGGTCTAGCTGTGGCGTTGCTTGATCAGAAGAAGTATACAGAAGCGGTGATTACGTATCGGCATGCGTTGGGGAGTATGGAGAGGGCACTGGGGCCCGATCATCCATTTACACTCGAGAACGTGAATATGCTAGGCGAAACGCTGCTGGATCTGAAAAGGCATGAGGAAGCAGAGGTTATGTGTCGACGTGCACTGGCAGGCAGAGAGAAGACACTTGGACTACTTCATCGAGATACTTTACTCAGTGTCAATAATCTTGGGGTGGCGTTGTGTAATCAGAAAAAGTATCACGAAGCGGAGGCTATGTATCGGCGTGCATTTGCCGGTGCGGAGGAGTTGCTTGGATTATATCATGGAGATACCCTGCTGTGCATCTACAACCTAGCTGGGGCGTTGTACAAACGGGGGAAGTATTATGAAGCGGAGATGATGTATTGGCGGGCGCTCGCGGGGCGAGAGAGGGTTCTTGGAACAGGCCATTCACATATCCTCCGGTGCATCATTAAGCTAGTTGCCGTGCTTCATGACCAGGGAAAATACGGTGCAGCGGAAACTATGTATCAGCGTGCAGTTACAGAGGGGGAACAAACTCTAGGACCACGCTATCGGGCGGCTCTCGAAAAATCTAGTTGCCTCGCGATGTTTCTCCAGGTACGGCGATCGAGGCGAGTCTCCATTATCGAGATGAAGGATTTGTGATTGAGCAGCGGACTGGGTGAATTGTTCTAATTGCTTTTTTCCCAGAACTTTCGGTCAACACCCTTGGTTATGGTATGTTGTCCCCTCACCCCCTCAGGACAAGCATGGAGTATTTGTGTTGGGGTTTCTTTTTTCATATCCATCCACGGTCGGGCCTTGGATCTTGGACATTTGACTTCTTCTAGCCTTTTTTTTTGTTCTATGCCCTTCTATATAGGACATCTTACTCGGGGCTTAGTCGTCGCAAGGGTTGTAGACTTTTAAGGATTGTTCATTCCATTTCTTGCCGATTCTCCTAGCGCCCTGCGCTTTCCCCTACGTTTCTTCGAATTTTCTTTGTTCTTTATGCTTTCCGGAGTTTTGTTCAGTTTCTAGTGATAGTTCAGGAAAATGTACACACACCCAGGTCTCCTTTTCTAGCATCTTTATCAATTATCTAGTTCATCACTCTCCCCCGTCCCCCCTGACCTCTGTCTGATCCACGGTAACCTCATTTTAACTGTTTCATCCTTTCGTACTTTCTCTGAGGGGTGGGTGCATAGTATACGCAAATCCTCCTGACGTTGCTTCGACTAGACTGGAGGTAGCTTCATACGGGGCCTAGGGATTTATTTTCCAACCTCTGGAAATGGTGCTTTCGTTTGGAATCTATGATACAACCGAGAAGGCTTTTGCTCTTACTGTGATACTTTGATATATGATGACAGCTGTAGGCTGTAGCCAGTTGCGCCAGTCGCGGCAGCTCTTTGCAGCCTATGCTCTGCACCACATGACTCAATGATGATTTGATAGGAGGGAGGAGTGTGTATAATACCAGACCAATAGTATGATAGCCCTAGTAGAGTAGGTGGACCGCAAACATAATTTCCCGCCTTGACATGATTCGACGCAGGCCTACTTGCTGCCGAAGTTTGCTTTCTTACATGCCAGACGCGTCTCGCAGTGGAAGAGGATCTATTTTGGGGGCAAAGCGCCCGGGTGGGTAGTAGCGTGTGTGGATATTGCAGACCGGAATCAAACGCTACGGGTTGCCCGAATTTCCCACACCTCGGGCAATGAGCCTCTACCATGGGTTCATCAATCTTGCTCGCAAGGAGCTATAATGAGACGGTATAAAGCTAATCCATGGAAGGGGAGGTAGCCTTGCAACTGCAATATCTCCTCGCCCTGGCTGTTAACATTGCGATTTCAAAATTATATTTCGGGCCGGGAAACTCGGAGTTTGGATATTTCGGACCCTCTGTTGAACCGGAAAAGGGTAGTACACTTTTTCAGATATATGCCTCATTCTCACATATACGGGTACATTTTATACATGCTAGTTGTTTCCTCACATTTTCACGGTTGGCCAGCTACAACTTCCTTCTTACCAAGTTCCTTGCATTCATGATGGAGTTCAGATTACTAGGTACTTAGGAGAAGGTTACCAAGATGTTGAAGCAGTGGAATTATATGTTGATGATAGAAGCCGGGAGAAAGGAAAGGAGATTATACAAGAAATGGAAGACCACCGAAGATATTGATAGATGCTGTTCAGAAGGATTCACAGAAGCAAATGGAAGGAAAGGAGAAATGGGAAGCGAGTGGCCGATGGAAAGCAGGAAGCACGGGATAGAGGTTTCCGGTTGGCGGAAATGGTTGTTGGACGGAAACCTTTCTCCGCATATTTTCCCTTACGGCAAAGGCTTCACAACCCTAACCCTCTTGACCTATATCAACCGCTCCGATGACTCTATGTTCGACTGATGGTTAGTCCTACACATCAAAAAACACCTGCGACAACACCTGCGACGACTCCATTTGAATTCCTTACTCTTATCATAATATGGAAATACCGAATGTCCTCGGTCATACTCCAAATCTTATCCTCGGTCAGAACATACCCTCGGTCGAATCCTCTCATCCTCGGCCGAAGCAGAACAAATGGGCGGTAGTGGAATTGAGCATGATGGAGAATACGGCATACACTGGAAGTATGTGGAAGTGGATCAGGATGATCCAGAGAAGGATAAAAGGCAGCCTGTTTTCCCTTTGTTAGTTGTTTTCGTTCATTATCCAATCTGTCTCTCTCTTTCCTCCGTTACCTGTATTTGGGTCAAATCAGTCTTTCCCTTTCTTTTCATTTCCTATTTTCTTCGTGAGAATATTTCTCCGGTTAGGATATTCAAATACGATTTTTGCATCTTTGTCTGGCCATTCAATTTGAGTCAACAGTGTCCAAATCACTGCCGTAAGCCTTTTTGTTGAAAATTTTGAGAAAAACAGTCCCTTCGACGCCTCGCCGGAGGGAGCTCTGCGATCTTGCGCTGCAAATTGCCTCCCTGAACTATTCAACACCTTTCGTTACCTGAAAATACCTAGCGCAACTTCCGTAAGCAAAAGAACTCTCTTGGGTGATAGAGTAGCCGTGATAGAGTACCCCATTGGCTTCAATAAAACAGGGACAAGGAGAAATATCTTTTGTGAAACCATTAGAGTTTAAAGGGGGGACCATTTTGTGGGGAAGGATTGAAATATGGGTGCTTAGCTCAAAGAAGAATTAGCCAATGAGTGATATCCTGTGACTCTCTGTGGGTTATTGAAGTTTATCCGCTTGAATCAATGAAGCTTCCTCCACCTCCCATCTCATTCAACAAAACAGGTACCTAAGTTAGCAGCTAGAGCCACCATATGCGAGGGGTTCCGCATCCACAACGCGTTTTCTACTTTTGATTTTACTGTGAAAAATACAGAGAATGCTATCACTATGGAAGCGAAAGTGAAAGCTACAGTATGCAAGGTGTTCTGCCGATTGCTATGCTAAGGTAATTGCCAACACTCCCTCCAAGGCCTGGTAGAAACG
The DNA here is from genome assembly GCA_006112555.1 of Tuber indicum. Lineage (NCBI taxonomy): Eukaryota > Fungi > Ascomycota > Pezizomycetes > Pezizales > Tuberaceae > Tuber > Tuber indicum. Next base: position 159,103 of record VBSK01000029.1, on the reverse strand, counting down.
ATTCTCCTTGCACTATACTAGGTTCCTTCGGAAAAAATTCATTGGTATTTATACCATCTCGCATAAGTGTGGATTTGTACAGGTGTGAACTTTATTGCGGGACTGCAGATTTCGGTAATCAGGTTCGCGGGGTCACCGCTGTATATTGCCGTAGTAGGATGTTGAAAAACCTTTGTCTCAGTTGGACGGTTCGTCGACCGAGCCGCGTTTTAGGTGTTTAGTTGCGATCGTGACCCCCTAACAAATCGGACTAGTAGCCATTCGTGAGCGCTTACCACACCGGGTTGGAACTTATCATTGCTGAAGAGCACTTTTATGTTGATTCGGCTCATAAGTTGGTAACGATGAATAAATCGAGAGATCAGGGGAGAAATTCAGTCATGGGGTTGGAGCTCCCCAAGACTTGCACCACGGATAGTGTTTGGTTTGAATCTCACATCCTAAAGGTACCGGTATCGTGGCAGACGACTTCCTGCAGACGTTCGGGACGGGCGTCCTGGTTTCAACCGGCTATATTAGCGTACTGATGGACTGCTGCGGGAAGGGATTACGCCCTTTTCCAGATGCCCGGGGTTGGAGGGGGGGTGGTGGTTAAACATGTTAAAAGAAGCCCAATTCCATTTGTACTGCGCAAGATCTCTCGTGGGTTTTGCATGTATCAAACCGAATTCACCAAGTATTGGTCCTGGTGTACGAGCCTCTATAGGATTAATTTCCCGGGACTCAAGGGCCGGCTGCTGTATTGCGGATAGTCGCCACAAAGATACCCGGTTTCAGGGGTACCGAGTATCACAGATACTGGCGATAGATATGATGTACCGGCGTTCGCTGGCGGGGCGGGAGAAGACTCTTGGGTCAGGCCATCCAGATACACTTCGGTGCATCATTGAGCTAGTTGCGATACTGCCTTCTCAGAGACAATATAATGCGGCCGAGATTATGCATCTACGCGCCGTCCCGGAGGGAGAGAAGGCTCTAGGGCCAGACCATCAGGCCACTCTAAAAAAACTCCAACCGCCCCGCCGTGTTTCTCCAGGCCCGAGGACCGAGTGCCCCAGATGAGTTGTCATCGCTGAGGTGAATGATTTGCGTTTGCGCGGTAGCTGAAATTGTTTTTTGCTTAGTTTTCCCCAGTACAGGAGGCCCCGCGACTGGTTACCTTATAATCTCAAATAATCGAACCTTGTGCTATGTCGTTGGAGTCGCCTTCTCTGGTATCATACGGTCCCGTGTTTTTTCGCCTTTTGCCCCCCCGGGGACTTGAGCAGCTCGTTTTTTTGCTGGGGTTTTCGCCCCTCTATTATAAACTCGCCGCTATAGATAGCGCATTTTGGGCAGCATGTTTGAATGCACCTGGTGCAAGCACAGTAGACTACAGTACGAGCTTAGTGCCAAAACTCGCTGACCCCCCCCAAATTCGGATCAATCATCACCTCGCCGTAACACCAAAATATAATAATTTAATTCCACTTCATACAATCTGATACTAGACATGCTAAAGATATTTACCACCTTGTCTGCATACCTCTCCGCTCTCGACATTCCCCTAGCCTCTCCGGCATGCTATCAATCAATGGGTTCCAGTCGGCAGGCTTCAACCTATCCCACTCCTCCTGTACTGCAGTCCGCATCTCCGCGTAGGTTCCAGGAAAGTGCCTCCGTGCTTTGATACGCTGCTTCATGATTCGCCATACGTTCTCGATTGGGTTGAGGTCGGGTGAACACGATGGTCGTTTGTGAAGTGGTATACCCAATTCCTGCTTTGCCTCCACAAGGCCCTGTTTTGTCCCATGCCATGGTGCCTGATCCTCGATAAACTGGGCCTCAATCGATGCAGTGTAGCTGGTCAGGGAGTTGCTAAAGGCTGGAGCGACAATAGGCCTGAGGGCTTGGTCCAAGTAGTCTTTCATTGTAATTCCCCTTTTCCCCGTACCCTCAAGAAAGACTATTTCTGACTTCCAATTGTAGCTTATTGCACCCCATATGGGCACCGATGCTCGGCCACTATTGAAGGTAAACTGGATACAATCCTTATGGAAGCGCTCAGCCGGAAGCCTTGTGACCCATGCAGAACCTCGGCGAGAGGTATCAAAAATTGACTCATCGGAATAGATGTGCTGCCGCCACCAGCTTTTCGATTTATCGGCATGCTCAAGCGAGTACTGCAGTCTTGCTTTCTGGGTATCGCGATTGACGAAGGGCCTCTTGCAGGCTTTGCAGCGGGTATAACCTTCACCCTCAAGTGCTCGCTGAACTGTTCTTCCCGATACCGCCAAACCCGCTTCCTGCCCTAACTTCCTCCAGCAAAGCCTGCGGCCCTCCCAGTTTCGTCTCAGAAGATATATCAAGTGGCGTATATCATGCTGTGTCAGAAGGGGTGGTCGGCCGGAACGATTCTTGTGTCGTCGGTAATGCGGATCTTTTTCCCACAAGCGAATTGTTGGTCGTGGAACACCCATACATCGCTCAATTTCATGCTTTGAAGTGCCAGAGTCTAAGAGAGTAAGAACTCTGCTCTGCATTGGGGTCGTCCATTCACCTGTTGGGCAGGTTTTGGTGGGTGTTGTGGGGGGTTCTGTTATGATGATTGTGATGTGTGATCGTTGACATAGGACTTGGGGGTCAGCGAATTTTGTCGCCAAGCTCGTACGTACAAGTACCCGGAGGTGTGTTTTCGCAGTTAATTTAGTTTATTTAGGTTAACCCGCAAAATAATCCCTGTTTTGTACTTGTACTTGTACGAAAACCTCTGCTCTATCCTAGATATGCACACCCGAGGAGGAATAGTGTTCTCCAGATGGAATATATCTTGGGGAAGCTGAACCTGCTGGATTTCATTAACTGGCATTCGTTATTTCGTTAACCTACTGTACGAAGTGGTCGGGGAGAGTGGACTATGGCGAATGTGGCTAACAGAATATCACTGTGCTTGGCAGCCAAGACTTCGCCATACTTCTTCCCTCCACCTTCGTACTGTACAAGGCCTAACTTATTGTAGTTTAGGCATTGTCTCTCAAGCTATCCTTCGGTTGCCATGTGGGGGAGGCGATGTCATTTATGGCTTCCTATCGGTCGGCTTCGGTGGGATCACGCTACCTCTCAACCCTCAGCCTCACCTGATGTGCTGAGGCGGCCGATTTGATGTTCATTGATCTCCGTACGAGGACTCTAACAACAGCTGTTATACGCGAAAAACTTCAATCCCATATATATCATACCACAGGTTTGATCCTAGCTCCTGATACTAATCTCGCCTATTTCTGACACTCGGTGCTAGTGGATTGTATCCCGATAAGTCCTGCCTGTCAAGTGAATATCCATCAGTGGGAACGGGAAGGTGCCGCCGCAAGGAAAAGATCGAGAAAGCGCTCAGAGCAAGAGGGAAGGTAGATCAGGCGTATGAACAGAGTAAGGGCAACCTTTACAAGGATGTTCGGGTAACCAGGAGTCAAAGGCTTGTGGTCTCATGTCCAGTTCCAGAGGGCTAACTCTTTGCGCTAGATTAGAGCTTCAGCGAGAGTGCCTTTCGGTCGTACCCAAGGTCTATTATACTTTAGTGATACGAGTCGGCAGTAAGCCGGAAGATAGACGGGGAAATTTGCTTTCGCTACCACGAGTTCACCTCAAGCCACGAGTTCTGTTCAACGATAGCAATAGAGGGAGACAGGTGCCTGGGCATCCACACATCTAAACAGGCCAGAGTATTTACGATAAATCAGAAGTTATGTATCGGCGTGCATTGGCGGTCGGAAAGAAGATGCTTGGGAGGGGCCATCAGGATACATTGCCGAGTTTCGGGGGGCCGGGCGCGGCGCTGCATGATCAGAAGTGCGACGAAACGGAGATTATGTATCGGCGTGTGTTGGCGGGTAGAGAGAAGGCTCTTGGGAGAGATCACCTAGATACCTTAGAGAGTGTCAATAATCTAGGCACAACACTGCATTGCCTGAAAAAGTACGACGAAGCAGAGATTATGTATCGACGTGCATTGGCGGGTAGAGAGAAGGCTCTTGGGACAGACCATCCGGATACCTTGACAAGTTTCAATAATCTAGGTGCGGTGCTACGTTACCAGGGAAAGTACGAGGAAGCGGAGATTATGCACCGGCGCGCATTGGCGGGAAGAGAGAAGGCTCTTGGGACAGACCATCCAAATACCTTAGAGAGTGTCAATAATCTAGGCACAACACTGCATTACCTGAAAAAGTACGACGAAGCGGAGATTATGTATCGACGTACATTGGCGGGTAGAGAGAAGGCTCTTGGGAGGGGCCATCCCGATACCTTATGGAGTGTTAATGGGCTGGGTGTGGCGCTGTATGAGCAGAAAAAGTACTACGAAACAGAGGTTATGCATCGACGCGCATTGGAGGGTAGAGAGAAGGCTCTTGGGACAGACCATCCGGACACCTTGGAAAGTGTCAACAATCTGGCCGAAACAATGCATTGCCAGAAAAAGTACGACCAAGCCGAAATCTTGCATCGACGCGCATTGGCGGGTAGAGAGAAGGCCCTTGGGGGAGACCATCAGGATACCGTATGGAGTGTCAATAATCTGGCCGAGACACTGTATTACCGGAAAAAGTACGAGGAAGCGGAGATTATGTATCGACGTGCGTTGGCAGTTAGAAAGAAGGTTCTTGGAGAAGGCCATCCGAATACCCTGCGGAGTGTTGACAATCTAGGTAGGACACTGGCTCAACGAGAAAAGTATGAGGAAGCGGAGACTATGCATCGCCGTGCATTGGCGGGCAGAGAGAAGACTCTTGGGAGAGACCATCCGGATACTTTACGGAGTGTCAATAATCTAGGTGTGGCACTAGCTCGTCAAGAAAAGTACGGCGAAGCGGAGATTATGCATCGACGTGCATTGGTGGATAGGGAGAAGGCTCTTGGGAGAGACCATCCGGATACCTTGCGGAGTGCCCATGAGCTAGGCAAGACACTTCACGATCGCAAAAAGTACGACGAAGCGGAGATCATGTATCGACGCGCTTTGGCGGGTAGAGAGAAGGCTCTTGGGAGAGGCCATCCGGATACCTTGACAAGTTTCAATGGTTTGGCCCTGTTGCCGCAGAATCAGAGGAAGAGCGATAGGGCAGAAATTACCCATCAACATGCAATGCAAGGTGGGGAGATGGCGCTCTTGCTTGGTGTCCCGGGTACCCCATCGAACTTTGCGACTACTGGTGGGAAGCTGGATAACGGGAAAAAGCCAGAGCCAACGGACACAAGACATCGAGTTGCACCGGCAGGTAGAGATGTGGTGCTCGAACCACCTCGCACAGACGTCCCACTGAGTGTCGATGATCTAACTGTGATTCCTCTTGACCATAAAAAGTACGCGCAAGCGGAGATTATGTATCGACATGCTTTGGGGGCTATGGAGAAGGCCCTGGGGCCCGATCACCCTGACACCCTCGACAGCATGAATATGCTGGGCGAAACGCTTCTTGATTTGAAAAAGTATGACCAAGCGGAAGTCTTTTGTCGGCGTGCATTGGCAGGTAGAGAGAGAACTCTCGGGGCGGATCATACATCTACCCTTTCAAGTGCCGATAACCTCGCTCGGGCACTACATCATCAGAGAAAGTACGGGGAAGCAGAGATGATGTTTCGATATGCACAGGCTGGCAGGGAAAGGGCACTTGGGCCATCTGACGTAGATACCATACTGAGTGTCCATGGCCTAGCCGTGACGCTGCTTGATCAGAAGGAGTATGCAGAAGTCGTGGTAGCCTTTCGGCATGCGTTGGGGGGTATGGAGAGAACTCTGGGGCCCGATCATCCATTTACCCTCGAGAGCGTAAATATTCTAGGCGAAACGCTGCTGGATCTGAAAAAGTATGAGGAAGCGGAGGTTATTTGCCGACGTGCACTGGCAGGCAGAGAGAGGGCACTTGGGCTAGTTCATCGAGATACCTTACTCAGTGCCAATAATCTTGGAGTGGCATTGTCTAACCAGAGGAAGTACTACGAAGCGGAGATTATGTATCAGCGTGCATTTTTGAGTGCGGAGAAGACCCTCGGACTTGATCATCGAGATACCCTGCTATGCATTTATAACCTGGCTGGGGCATTGCACAAACAGAGGAAGTATCACGAAGCCGAGATGATGTATTGGCGTTCACTAGCAGGGCGAGAGAGGACCCTTAGACCAGGTCATCCACATACCCTCCGGTGCATTGTTAAGCTAGTTGCCGTGCTGCATGCTCAGAGGAAATTCAATGCAGCGGAGATTATGTACCGACGTGCCGTCACGGAGGGAGAGAAAGCTCTTGGGTCAGATTATCAGGCGACTTTAAAAAATTCCAGTTGCCTCGCACTGTTTCTCCAGGCCCGGGAATCAAGTGTCTTGGGTGAGGTGTCATTATCGAGATGAAGGATTTCTGTTTGCATTGTGTAAGCATGAAACTGTTTTGCCTGTTTTCCCTAGTTGGGCGTTTCCTTCACACTCCACCACGCTTAGGATATGATATCATTGTTGGTTTTGATTTCTCTATACCCACGGCAATTAGACCTGGGATGTCGCACATCTGACTTTATTTAATATTGTTGTTTCTTTTCAGGTTTATACCGTGCCGCAGAGTACAGTACATCGGGCTCGGCGCTTGGTTGGCAGAGGGTTGTGCATTTTTGAGGGCTGGTGGATTGTTCATTTACTTGGTGGTTTTGCTGGCCTCCTGCCACTTTTTGAGCGTTTCCTTGAACTCGGTTCTTTCTTTATACTTTAAAGAGTTTTTTTCGGTCTCCCATGTTGCTAGTTATTCAGGGATATTTACGTGTCTTCTGGTCTCTTATTGTACAGCATCCTTATTAACTGTCCAATTTATACCTCACACGCTCCCAGCCTAGGTTGCGCTTGGTGTATTCTGATCTTGCCCTCCCTGCTTTATCTCTTTGCACTTTCTTTGAGGGGTGAGTTATAGTGTAGACAAACTCTCTTGGTTCAACTTCAAGCAGGCTGTGTCGCTTCGTAGGGGATCTCGGAATTTATTCTCCCAACGACCTAAAATACCTGCTCATTAGGAAACTACGGTATCACATGACCCAAAAGGTTTTTGTTCCTGCTGTAATTGGGCGAAGCCCGATCATATATCATAGTTTCCTCCCTCTTCGCATTGCCTTTGAAAATCAGGTTCGATGGATTAGGGTTACTGCAATACCGGCCCAGGTAGTGTAAAGGTGAAAACGAGGCTCTATCGTTTCTTGTAAAATCATGGATGATGAGTTCAGGTCTTAACTTGGTTTTTGGTTGGCTTTCTAAAAGGCTCGGGAATATAGCAGACCGATCTAGGACACTGCTAGAGCAATGGGAGGAGAGCAGTGAAAGGGGATTTTCTTCTTAGCCCTTCCTGTAACAAGCGATGGACAAGCAAGTGAATGGACGACAATAGTAACGAATACTAAATTTTGTGTGTGAAAATGCAATACAATCGATTTGAAAATGAAGGATTGAGCGTTCGCCGAAGGACTGTGCTACTTTCACTACAGACCATGAATTGATTTACTCTTTCCCTTCACTGCTCTATTTTTCCTATATGTTTTCTACTAAGTACTACTAACCATCAAGACCTAACTCGATTCTTAGGTCTACATTTTCTCTCTTCAGTAGCCAAAAAAAAAAACGTCCAAATCTAGTGACGTCAACTAGGAGCAGTATCTTCAACACCAGAGAATGAGCAGCCAACGAGTGATATGGTGTGACAAATTTCAGGATTAAGGAAGTCTATGAGCTAAGACATAGCAAAGTGTTTGGCCAAGCAACAGGTGCCGGGTGTCAGAGGGGGTATTATGAAGTATCCGGTGGTTAGAATCGCTGCGCTTGTGCGGGCAATTTTGCATCCATTGTATGATAAGTTTTTTCACATTTGATTTGGCTGCGAAAATACAGAAAATGCGACTAATACAGAACAAAAGCGATATCGGTACTTACATTATGTGAGATCCTCTGCCAAGTATCACGCTAACTTAAGGGATACTGTCAGTGCTCCTTTGAAGACCACCGAGGGGCGATTCCCCTCGACTCGTACGGTACCGGTACTCCAGTGTCATAAATTTATCATGCATGTGCAGAGGCGCTGTTTGGCTAAATGTGGACCGGCAGTGTCCTAAGCGAGCGAGGTGGGGCACTTCAGTTGTGGCATGGTGGGTAGCAACCAGTTATCCACAAATGCGGCTATCTCTTATGATTGCTGTTGCTTGGATACCGTATCGTACTCGAGTACCGGTATTCGGAGTAGTTCTGGGACTACCGGTAAACTCCCTTTACGCCGCACATATCCCGCCGCACCTCGTTGAGGGGCGCCCCGCTGAGGATAGTACCGTACTGGTACACCTGTTCTAACCGCAAGTGATTGTTGGGCAATCAGGTTTACGGACTAACCAATCACTGTGCTCGAGAATGTATTATGTAAGCATATTCTGGGACATGCCATTGGTTGGTTTGCAAGCCATAGGCTGCCCAACCATTGTCTGCAGCTAAACTAATTCGGGCCCAACGACCCCTAAGTTTCTTTCGGCTAACCATCCATTAGCCCCATGTTGCATATACAGTACCGGTATGTGATTTTTTGATGTACCGATATATGCAATGGATTCCCTTAGGTGCGCGCCCCGTTAAGGGACTGGACGGGTTTGCGGAGTCACTGCTGCACACCACTGGTACTCCACCGCCCGACTTGAATTATCCGGGTAGAGTTTTCCTCAATGTTCGTCTGCTCCGGCTACAGGTGCCCCTGCCGTACTTGAGTAGATCAGCCAAACCTTGTGGTGGGTCGTCGGAGCCCCTCCTCTAGTACAGTGACACCTTGTGCTTTTTCATGTCTCTTAGTGAGCCGAGTAGTTCTTTTCTTGTTGTGTTTTTCGCTCCTTCTCCTGGAGTAGGGGACTCTCGACTGCGGTAGATACAAGTTGCGCACAGCTCAACCGTTGTAGTTTTCACTGTACGAGTACTCGGGGGGACTTTGTTGTGCGAGGCTGGGATTATTTTGCTGGTGAACTATCCCCGTGTTGTTCGGAAATATCACCCCGGGCACTTGTGACTTATCATGCTGCCGTACCTTTCTCGCGCGACTTCGGCTCAGCCGCGCGAACATACTTGTACCGGTAGTACCGGTACGGTACTTATATCCTTCGATCTATATATAGGTAATTCCCATTTGGTAGTAGAAGTGCAGGTAGGCTGCCACGCCAAGGGAACAGGAGAAGAATGGGCTCCGGGTTTGCTCCGGCCTACTCTCGACAGCCTTCAGCCTCACCCTGAATGCTTCGAGCGCGGTCGATCTCTCCTCTATTGAGCTCTATACCAGCACTCTAACACTAGCTACTATATGCGGAAAATCTCGAATTTTTTATACAGTCACGCTCTACTATCCCGGATCTCGATAACCCAGATACCTCGCGCGTCCGTATGAAGATCTGTGAATGCTTCTAAGTTGCTTTACACCGAAACCCCATCCCAAATCACCCGCCGTGCCAGAAAAATTCTACCGATTCCCGGGATAGCGGTGTGTGACTGTATATCATACCACAGGTTTGATCCTCGCTATCAATGAAGATCCCGCCCACTTCTGACACTTGGTGTTGGTGGGTTGTAGCCTTGTAAGACCGCCCGTCGAGTGAGTGTCGATCACTGGGGGCGGGAAGAAGCTGCCGCAAGGAAAAGATCGAGGGAGCGAGAGGGGCAAGAAGGGAGGTAGATCGGGTGTATGAATAAGGGTAAGTGCGGCCCTTGGGATGGTCGGGGTAGTCGGAAGTCAGAGGCTAGTAGTGGTCCATGTAGAGTCCCCGAGGCTAACGCTTTGCCCTAGATCTGGATCATTAATGAGAGTACCTTCCGATCGTGCCCAAAGTTCACCTTACTTTAGTGATCCAAATCAACAGTGACCCAGGAAATAGACTGAGGGATTTGCTTCTGCTACGACGGGTTCATCTCAATCCACGAGTTCTGTTCAATTAGAGCAATAGAGGCGGAGCTGGGGTCTGAACATCCACACATCTGAATAGCCCGGGGGATTTACAATAAACTAGAAGTTATGCATCGGGGTGCATTTGCGGTTGGAAGGGAGATGCTCGGGAGGGCCCATCAGGATGCCTTAGGAGGTGTCAATGGGCTACCGGTAGGTTTGGCGCTGCATGATCAAAAGCACGACGAAACAGAGATTATGCATCAACGTATATTGGCGGGTAGAGAGAGGGCTCTTGGCAAAGACCATCCGGATACCTTGTGGAGTGCCCATGAGCTTGGCAGGATACTGCATAATCATAAAAAGTACTATGAAGCGGAGGTTATGTATCGACGCGCTCTGGTGGGTAGAGAGAAGGCTCTTGGGAGAGACCATCCGCATACATTACGGAGTGCCAATGGGCTCGGCCTGGCGCTGCATGATCAGGGAAGATACGGCGAAACGGAAATTATGTATCGGCGTGCATTGGAGGGTCGAGAGAAGGTTCTTGGGAAATACCATCCGGATACCTTACGCAGTGCCAACAATCTAGGTGCGGTGCTGTATCGACAGGGAAAGTATGACGAAGCGGAGATTTCGCATCGAGGTGCATTGGCAGGCAGAGAGGCGGTTCTCGGCAAAGACCATCCAGATACGTTATGGAGCGTCCACGAGCTGGGTAGGACACTGCATCGTTACAAAAAGTACGATGAAGCGGAGGTCATGTATCGACGTGCTTTAGTGGGTAGAGAGAGGGCTCTTGGGAGAGGCCATCCAGATACTTTGCAGAGTACCGATAATCTAGGTGCGGTGCTCCAGCAACGGGGAAAGTATGACGAAGCGGAGATTTTGCATCGACGTGCGTTGTTGGGTAGAGAGAATGCTCTTGGGAGAGACCATCCGGATACCTTGCGGAGCTTCAATAATCTAGGTGCGGCGCTGTATCGGCAGGGAAAGTATGACGGAGCGGAGATTTCCCATCGACGAGCATTGGTGGGTAGAGAGAAGGTTCTTGGCAAAGACCATCCGGATACCTCATGGAGTGCCCATGAGCTAGGCAGGTCACTGCATGGTCACAAAAAGTACGATGAAGCGGAGGTCATGTATCGACGTGCTTTGGTGGGTAGAGAGAGGGCACTTGGCAAAGACCATCTGGATACCTTAGAGAGTGTCAATAACCTAGGCGAAACACTGCATTGCCGGAAAATGTACGACGAAGCGGAGATTATGTATCGACGCGCATTGGCGGGTAGAGAGAAGGCTCTTGGGAGAGACCATCCAGATACCTTACAGAGTGTCAATAATCTAGGTGTGGCACTAGCTCGACAAGAAAAGTACGGCGAAGCGGAGATTATGTATCGACGTGCTTCGGAGGGTAGAGAAAAGGCTCTTAGGGAAGTCCATCCGGGTACTTTATCGAGTCTCGATGATTTGGCCTTGCTGTTGCAGAAGCGGAGAGAGAGCGACGGAGTAGAAGATAGCCAGGGGAAGCAAGAGGCAACCGACACGAAACACCGACTTTCGCCGGTGGGTAGAGATACGGTATTCGAAACACCTCACAAAGACGTCCTACGCAGTGGCAACCGCCCAAATGTGGCTCTACTCTATCAGAAAAAGTGTGCAGAAGCAGAAATTATGTATCGACATGCCTTGGGGGCTATGGAGAAGGCTCTGGGACCCAATCATCCGGATTCCCTTGATAGCATGAATATGCTAGGCGAAACGCTTCTTGATCTGAAAAAGTATGACCAAGCAGAAGCCATCTGTCGACGTGCATTAGCGGGCAGAGAGAAAGCTCTCGGGGCAGGTCATGCATCTACCCTCACGAGTGCCGATAATCTTGCACGGACGCTACATCATCAGAGAAAGTATGGGGAAGCGGAGATGATGTTTCGATGTGCACAAGCAGGCAGGGAAAAGGCACTTGGACCATATAATGTGGATACCATATTGAGTGCCCATGGTTTAGCGGTGACGCTGCTTGATCAGAAGAAGTATGCAGAAGTGGTTATTGCTTATCGGCATGCGTTGGGATGCATGGAGAGAACTCTGGGGCCCGATCATCCATTTGCACTCGAGAGCATAAACATGCTAGGAGAAACGCTGCTTGATCTGAAAAAGTATGAGGAAGCGGAGGTTATGTGTCGACGTGCACTGGCCGGCAGAGAAAGGGCACTTGGACTAACTCATCGAGACACTTTACTCAGTGCCAACAATCTCGGAGTGGCATTGTGCAAACAGAGGAAGCACTGCGAAGCGGAGGTTATGTATCGGCGAGCGTTTGTGGGTGCGGAGGAGACGCTTGGAATTGACCATCGGGATACCCTGCTATGCATCTACAACCTAGCTGGGGCGTTGCACAAACAGAGGAAGTATCATGAAGCGGAGATGATGTATTGGCGCGCGCTGGCGGGGCGAGAGAATGTTCTGGGGCCGGGCCATACAGAAACCCTCCGGAGCATGATTAAGCTAGTTTCGATATTGTATGATCAGAGAAAGTACAATGCAGCGGAGATTATGTATCGACGTGCATTGACGGAGGGAGAAAAGGCTCTAGGACCAGGACATCGGGCGACTCTAAGAAAATCCAATTCCCTCGCGATGTTTCTCCAGGCCCGGGAATCAAGCACCCTGGGCGAGGCGCCATTATTGAGATGATGGAGTTAGGCTTGCACAGCGGGCAGGTTGAAATTGTTTGGCCTCCCCCCGGACCTGCCACGGCCATGCTGGTTATGGATTGTTGTTCCCAACAGCCATAGGGGATCGGTGTTGCCCTTTGCTTTCTTTATATCAGCGGCCATTGGTCTTCGGATGTCGAGCTTTTGGCTTGATTTGTTATTTTTTTTTTTAGTTTTATACTGTTTCACGATGAATATCGCGCTCGGGACTGCCCGGCACAGGGGTTGTTTTTTTTTTAGGGACGGTCGATTGTTCGCTTACTTTCCTGCTTGTTCTCTTGACACCATGCTTTTCCCCTATGTTTCTTTGAATTTTCTTGTTTCTCTATACTTTCTGGTCCTTTTTTTTGTTTCTAGTGGTGTTGGTTATTCAGGAAGATATATATCCCCCGGTCTCCTCTCCCTTCATTCTTATCAATACTTATCAATTGTCTAGGTTATGACTCTCACAATTGCCCTGAGTTCCGCTTGGTCCATGGTGATCATGTTCTCACTGTTTTACCCTTTCGTAATTTCTCTGAGAACCAGGTATAGTGTTGGCAAATTATCTCGGCCCATGCCCAGCCTGACGTAGGTTCTAGGGGGTCTAGGAATTTATCGTCCCAATCTATTTAGGTACTAGTAATCTATTTAAATACTAGTTTGTTTGGAAACCATGATACAACCCAGAATTCTTTTACCCTTGCTGTAATATTTTAATGTGTGATGGCAGCTTCAAACTTTAGCCAATTGCACCAGTCGTGATAGCTCTTTTCCAACGTGCGCTCCGCACCTCATGATTCTATAGAAGTGAGGGGGATGTAGTGGATTGATGGCGCGATGATAGACCTGGCGGGTGGGTGGACTGCGAACATAGCTTCCCGCTCTAGCAATGCTCGAGGCAGGCCTACCGGCGGTCAGGGTGACCTTTCTTCGGCGCCGGATGCGTCGCTAGTCAACTTGGGTATGTATCCTGCATCATGTCCTACAATTGGAGAGGGCATGGCTTTTAGGAAAAGTACGGTATCATAAGCTGGGGTGGGAGCGGGCGTGGATATTTTAGAAGGAATCAAACACTACCCGATTCCTTGTATTGTTAGTCCATACCTGAAGCAAAGAGCCCCCAGCATGTATTCATTGACAACCCTCCTTGAACGGAACTGGAACGAGATAGCATAAAGCCAATTCGCGAAAGGGAATGGGGATTTGCAGATGCAATATGATTCTCGCCCCCACCATAAACACTTAAGGGAGGTGTTCGGCCGGACAAACTTGTTTTGAAATGGCGATTTGAGATTGCGTATTGCAGCTTTGGCATGATTAATACCTGCAAATCCATGCAAGCACATAGTACAAGATTAAGAGCAGTGATAGTTCAAGTCAAAGCAGGGCCTAAGTCTTTCAGAGGGGCTGAATCGCTTACCTTTTGCTGTGTTTTTGGCACCTCTCCTAGAGAACAAGGTTCGCTTATTTGGGATTCTACGGTATCCAATTATTAGATCTTGGTAGGCATAGTACCAGCACTGAAGCCAATGAATGTCGAGTGAAAAGACCCCCCCTTCTCCTGGAGTTATTGATAAATCGGGCAGCGGTACAGTGAGCCGAATGGAATGGGACCACACCATTTGGGGTAGCTGTGGGAGTGTTCTCGAGTATTGGTGATAACCATTGTTCTCTGTTTGGCACTTCTTAAACTACCAGTAACTGTGAAGACTTGAGTCTTTATAAAATGTAATAGAATCACCTTGACATTTCAATGGATCGCCACACATCTCTCCTTTCCAAAGTTGACGTCCCCATTCCCTTGCGTACTCCCGTAATAGCAAAGGGAAGGTATATCTGGAGAGCATTCTTCATGGGTAACAATAACTCCAGAACAAGAAAACCAACTACAACATTCCCGTAACCTCCATGATCGATAGCTATTCACAATCTTCCTCCATAAACCCTAATGCCTCCACGGTGTTGCCCCACCTTTAAGACTGGTGTTCAATTGTTACGGTTGTTCGGATCGCTTATCCTTCTCAGCGCTTTATCCTTCTTGAGCTTGCGGGGGCTCGAATGGACGCTACATATATTTGAATACCCTACGGGCAATACATATTCAGACAGAAACTACCCTATTTGCCATTCTGATACAAGTGAAAGTCTATTAGGAGGCCTTCAAGTTGAGTTATAACGAAAAAAAGCACTGATCCCCCAGCGTACCACGGGGGTCCTTACTTTTTTTTTTTTTTTTGGCCAAGAAATACATCCCTGACCTGGAGAATTGACACAACACAATAGAAGCTCCATCACGGCTGCAACACAAAAGAGCCTCACAGTTCTCTCCAGATACTTGCGCCCGTAAGAACTCGAGTGATTGGCTCATGTGCTATGTAGTCCAAAATTTCCTCCTCCGGAAAAGGGGCGAAAATCAAACAAAAAAACCAGTTGTTCGGGACAAATAAAAAAGAAAAACATCAGACCGTACGGGGAGGGGCAAGTCTACTCGAGTAGAGTCCTAGAACCCGGTCCAATTATTCGTGTTCTTGCGTCAATGCGCTACCATCCGACACACTCCGGATAATTCTGCGGAGCACGAGTACCGGTATGTTTCAAAAATCGTTTAATCCAGGAAATAATGATGATGTAAGCATTGAACATCCAATCATCGGTTAGGAACATAGTCTAGCGGCAATTTCAAACGGCAACAACTGCGGGATGAGAGAAAAACCCGGAGCCGATCAAACAACCGCGATTAGATATAATAGTAGCAAAATGGCATAGCGGCCAACAACGAATGACGACGGCGAACGACAAACCGTGAACGACAAACGGCGAAAAGGTGGACGGCACAAGGTGGGACTGCGAAACGGCGATACCAAGGAAACGAAACGAAACGACGCTTAATAAGGCTGAGGAAAACTCTAATCGCCAAGACATTTGGGAAGGTGGGGAAGTCCGCC
The DNA here is from genome assembly GCA_006112555.1 of Tuber indicum. Lineage (NCBI taxonomy): Eukaryota > Fungi > Ascomycota > Pezizomycetes > Pezizales > Tuberaceae > Tuber > Tuber indicum. The sequence goes on along the minus strand of VBSK01000029.1, from coordinate 143,551 downwards.
ATTTTCCCAACACCATCGCTCCTACAGCTCGCTCGACCGCAAGACACAATCCACTAACTACCAAAACAGGAGCATATAAATCAATTACAATAAAGGCATCCTCCGAACTACCACCGATCACCACGCATCTCCATTCACTTCCACGCAGGTCTCTCTTCCCTCTGCGTACTCCTATGTGCGGTGGGGCCGAGAGCCTCAAGCTCGCCTACTAGTGGAAGCTAGTTCGGTGCAGTTTGTATGATCAGAATATGGTAAACCATGCTAACAAAAGAAAGATAGGCATCGCAAAGACTCCAACAGCTCGTCACCTCCACGCAGTCCCTTGGACTCTCCCGTTCTCCCTCCGCCGGGAACATATTTTCCTTCCGCGATTTCCAACAGAAACGTCCGCGGTAGGTTTGGGGAAAGGAAGACAACGAGTGATATACCGTGACTGCACAGTGGGTCATGGAAGTTTATCAGACGTAATGAAGTGTTTGGCCCAGAAGCAAGTGCCGAGTGTCAGAGGGTTACTATTGAGCAAGTACCTGGTATTTAGAATTACTATGCGCGAGGAGGTTCAGGTCAATAGCGGGTTTTCTACATTTGATTTGACCGTGAAAGGTACAGAGAATAGGACCAATACAGGACAAGGGCAAGACTTACAAGATGAGGGGTGCCATGCCAAATACTACGCTGAGGGATATTTCCAGTGCTCCGCCAGATGCCTCGGAGAAGCAACTCCCCTTGTCCTCTACTAAATTTCTTCCATCGCCGTCCGTTGGTTGGGTGAGGTGACGAAAATCATTGTTGATGACCACCCCAAACATGAAGAAATGCCGTTTCTCACGGCACCAGAACTCAACCACGTGTAGTGGATGTAAATCGGTTCTCCTTAAAATATCGATTCTAAGCATTCCAATTGTGATATTCAAATTTTGAAACGTATGGTGCAATATTTTCTGAACTAAGGCAATCCGAAATTCGTGAATCTCAGAACGGTATATTTTTGTATCGGTTCCGACACAAATTCTTAGCGGCCATCTCCGGTTTTGGAATAGGTCGCGTCATCTGACGGGAACTGCCCATAGGCCGAACAAATTTAGAATAGAAATACGAATTTCAGAACCGCAAGGCATTCGGCTATCTATTGATGTATTTTTGGTTATGATTGATTAAGAGGTGGGGGTGAAAAATATAGTTGTGGGCTTGGTTACGGTATCGCAGAGTGATGTGGATAGGTGCGCAAGGTCACCGCTGTACAATAACCGATACCGATGTTAGTGTTACATTATCTCGGTTAAATTAATTGGTCATCCAGGATAGAATTTTTCTCAACGTTCGCATGCCGGTACTGTACTCGTAATATAGGCATCCCTCCCATCAAAACTGTATTTACCGAACCAAGCGCTATGTCGGTTCCTCCTCTGTTAAGGCCCGGTGTTTTTTATGTCTCTTAGGGGGTCGAGCAGCCCTTTTTTTGCTGCGTTTTTGGAGCCATTTCTAGAACAGGGAATTCGCATCTAGACAGCACACGGCTCGATCATCGTCTCATTCGGTAGGAGAGGTCGGTTGCCAACAAGCTGGCCCGTCGCGGGGACAGCCAAGGAATAGTCTCCAGGTTGGATTTTATGGGCTCACGTCCACTCTCAACCCTCAGCCTCCTCACCCTACATGTTGATCAAACCCCGTGCGAGAACACCAACGCAAGCTGCTGTATGCGAATCATCTCGAACATTTTATATATCATACCACAGGTTTGATCCTCGCTATTAATGCATATCCCACCCACTTCTGACAGTTAGCGTTCATGGCTTGTAGGCCGATAAGACCTGCCTGCCAAGTGAAAGTCCATCAGCTGCGACGGGAGAGGGGCCGCCGCAAGAAAAAGATTGGAGAAGCGAATGGAACAAGAAGAGTGGAGATTGAGTGTATAAACAGAGTAAGCCCAATCCTCCTTACAAGGATCGTCGGGGCAGTCTAAGGTCAAAGGTTAGTGGTCTCAGGTGCAGTCCCTGAGGGCTAACACTTTTGCCCTGGGTTAGGGTTTTGACGAGAGACCTCTCAATCGTGCCCAACGTCTACAGCACTTTTAGCGATACGAACCAACAGTGACCCGGAAAATAGACTGGGAAATTGGCCTCCGCTGCGACGAGTTTGTCTCAAGCTAGGAGTTCTCTCCAATCATAGCAATAGAGGGGGAACTGGGGTCTGAAAATCCACAGATCCGAATAGCCCAGGAAATTTCCGGTAAATCAGAAGCTATGTATCGGTGCTCATTGGTGGTCGGAAATAAGATGCTTGGGAGAGACCATCAGGATGGATCACGGAGTGTCGGTGGGCAAGGTGCGGCGCTGCATGATCAGCAGATGTACGACGAAACGGAGATTATGCAGCGACATGTGTTGGCGGGTAGAGAGAGGGCTCTTGGAAGAGACCACCCGGATACCTTGCGGAGTGTGGATACTCTAGCCAGAACACTGCAGTGTCAGAAAAAGCACTACGAAGCAGAGTGCATGTATCGGCGTGCATTGGCAGATAGAGAAAGAGCTCTTGGGGCAGACCACCCGGATACCCTAGAAAGTGCCAATAGTCTAGGCGGGGTACTGCATTTTCAGGAAAAGTATGGCGAAGCGGAGATTATGTTTCGACATGTATTGGCGCGTAGGGAGAGGGCTCTTTGGAGAGACCATCCGGATACCTTAGAGAGTGTCAAAAATCTAGGCGCGGTGCTGCATCAACAGGGAAAGTACGACGAAGCGGAGATTATGTGTCGACGAGCCTTGGCGGGTAGAGAGAGGATTCTTGGGAGAGACCATCCGGATACCTTACAGAGTGTCAATGATCTGGGCGAAACACTGCGTTGTTGGAAGGAATACGGCGAAGCGGAGCTTATGTTTCGATATGTATTGGCGGGTAGGGAGAGGACTCTTTGGAGAGATCATCCGGATACCTTACGGAGTATGGATTGTCTAGGCAAGACACTGGCTCAAGAGGGAAAGTACAGCGAAGCTGAAACTATGCATCGTCGTGCATTTGAGGGCAGAGAGAAGGCTCTTGGGAGAGGCCATCCAGATACCCTATTGAGTGCCAACAATCTAGGTGTGGCGCTACACCAACAGGGAAAGTTTGATGAAGCGGAGATTATGTATCAACATGCTTTGGAGGGTAGAGAGAGGGCTCTTGGGAAAGACCATCTGGATACCTTACAGAGTGTCAGTAACCTAGGCGAAACACTGCATTGCCAGAAAAGGTACGACGAAGCGGAGGCCCTGTTCCGATACGCATTGGTGGGTAGAGAGAAGGCTCTTGGGATAGACCATCCGGGTACCTTACGGTGTGTTGATAATCTGGGCGAAACACTGAATTGCCGGAAAAAGCACAGCGAAGCGGAGATTATCTATCAACATGCATTGGCGAGTAGAGTGAAGGCTCTTGGGAAATGCCATCCGAATACCTTTCAGAGTGTCGATAATCTAGGCAGGGCACTGGCTCAACAGGGAAAGTACGATGAAGCGGAGATTATGTTTCGACGTGCTTTGACTAGTAGAGAGAAGGCTTTTGGGAGGGACCATCCGGATACGTTATTGAGTGTCGATAACCTAGGCGCGGTATTATATCAACAAGGGAGGTGTGAGGAAGCGCAGATTATGTATAGACGTGCTACGGAGGGTAGGGAGAGGGCTCTTGGCGGGGCCCGCTCAGATGCCTCATTAAGTGTCAATGATTCTCCTCTATTGCTACAGAATCAGGGAAGGGGCGACAGGGCGGAAAATACGCATCGGCATACAGCGGAAGAGAGGGAGATGGCACTCTTACCAGACGGTCCGGATGCCCCGCCAGGCTCTGCAGCTGCGGGTGGGGAGCCGTTTAGTCAGAAAAAGCAAGATAGAGCCGACAAAAAACATCGAGTTGCGTCGGGATGTAGAGATATGGTTCCCGAACTACCTCACGCAGACGTCCTACTATGTATCGACGACCTAACTCTAGCTCTACTTGATCAGAGAAAGTACACGGAAGTGGATATTATGAATCGGCGTGCCTTGGAAGCTAAGGAGAAGGCTCTAGGGCCCAACCATCCAGATACCCTCGATAGCGTGAATATGCTAGGCGAAACCTTACTTGATCTGAAAAAGTATGATCAAGCGGAAGTCTTCTGTCGACGTGCACTTGCAGGCAGAGAGAAAGTTCTCGGGGCGGGCCATACATCTACCCTCACAAGTGCCGATAATCTTGGCCGGACGCTACATCATCAGAGAAAGTACGGGGAAGCGGAGGCGATGTTTCGACATGCACAAGCAGGCAGAGAACTTTCGCTTGGACTGGCTCATCGAGATACCCTATTCAGTGTCAATAATCTTGGGGTGGCACTAGGAAATCAGGGAAAGTACTTCGATGCTGAGGTAATGTATCGGCGTGCATTGGTCGGTGCGGAGGAGACACTTGGACCCGATCATGTAGATACCCTACTGTGCACCTACAACCTAGCTGGGTCGTTGCGCAAACAGAGGCAGTATCACGAAGCGGAGGTCATGTATTGGCGTGCGCTGGCAGGGCGAGAGAAGACCCTTGGGCCCAACCATCCGGATACGCTCCGGTGCATGATTAGGCTAGTTTCAATACTGCATGATCAGGGGAAATACAGTGCAGCGGAGATGATGTATCAGCGTGCCCTCGCGGAGGGAGAGAGAGCTCGGGGGTCAAATTATCGGACAACTCTAAGAAACTCCAACTGCCTCTCGATGTTTCTCCAGGACAGAGTAACGGGTAGCCTAGATGAGGCGTCGTCACTGATATGAAGGATCCAAGTTCGCACGGGGGGGGCAGGCAGAAATTATTTTGCTTCTTTTTTCCTTGATTATGGTCGTTCTCCTCACACCCTCATATTCACCATGGGAGGTCAGTGTTGGTTTTGCTTTCTTTATATCCGCGGCCACCGAGCCTCGGATATCGGCCATTTGGCTTCGTTTTGTGTTTTCGTTCCCTAGTTTTATGCAGCTCCTCTTAGAGCGTTGGGCCCGGGCTCAGTTAGCAAGAGGCTTGCGGGTTTTTCGAGGATAGTCGCTTATTCGTTCACTTTCCTACTAGCTCTCCTAACCTCCTGCCCTTTCCCTTGCGTTTCTTTGAATTTGGTCTGTTCTTTGCGCTTTCCGGAGTTTCGTTCAGTTTCCAGTAATGCTAGTTGTTTACGAGGGTATGTATCCTCCGGTCTCCTTTCCTAGCATCATTTTATCATTATCTAGTTCATGGCTCTCTCACATCTAGCTTGAGTTCTTCTTGATCTACTGTGAGCTCGTTCTCACTATCTTATCCTTTCGTGGTTTCTTTGAGGAGGGGATTGAGTGTAGGAAATTCTCTTGGCTTGGCTTCAGTCTACATGTAGCTAGCTTCATAGGCGGTTTTGGAATTTATTATCCCAGTCCCTTGAAATACCGGGTCATTTCGAAACCATGATATAGGCCAGAAGCCTTCGTTCCCGCTCTGGTATTTTAATATTCAATCTACCGTTGCGGCTCAGGATGGCGTGTGCTCCGCACCGCATGATTCAATAGAAGAGAGGAGGACGTATGATAGTTGACTAATGGTATGGCGGCCCACTCCGACGGGGTAGGTAGACCGCGAAGATAGCTTCCACTCTGAGCTGTAGGGGTGAGCTTCGCTCAGCACCAAACACGTCTCGGGTCAAACCGGGTACTGTACACGTCCTGTGCTACGTCTCACCGTGGAAGAAAACACCGTTTTCGTACAACGAGCGCTGGGAGGGCAAGAAGAGCAGACGTAGATATCGCAGACAGGGATCAAACGCTACGGGACGTTCCGCATTGCTAGTCCACACCAGCGCATAGCCCCCCTCTAGCATGAATTCGGCAATCCCGCGTTGAAGGAACCGCAATGAAATTAATATAAAGCCAAATCACGAAAGTGGGAGAATGCTTTGCTACCGGAATTTGTTAATCGCGCCTACCGTAAACACTGAGATTTTCCAAATTATATTCCGGGCTGGGAAACTCCGAATTGGGACATTTCGGACCCTTTGCCGAGTTGGAGAACGGGCGGTGCTCCCCCGCGGATATATATATGCCACATTACCGCATATATATAAGTACAGAACTGCCTCTTTTACCTGCCGTTCTCGTCGATGCCTGCTTTGACTTGCGTTGTTAGGTGGGCACAACTTTCTTCTTACCGGTTTCCATACATTCACGATAGAGTGCTTCCAATTACTCATTACTCAGCAAAGGGCCACCAATGTGAAAAGTTTTTTTTTAAATGTATAGTATTTGTATAAGGTGACATCAGCTATTGAATTGTAAGTCCACCCCGCTATTATCATACTACAACGGGCGGTTGGATGGGCATGCTTCTACGCATGCCACATCCCGGTGGAGTGTAGTGCATGCCCTTACGACACTACCAAAAGGTCTCGATATGCACAGCCCTCCTTATGTCCGCACGGTATCATAATGGCATCAAAGAAAAAGGGTCTCCTCGTCACCTCCTCAAAGGCCAAAGTCGAAACTTAATGAATTCTCTAACTTCAGTAAAACAAAAGAGAGAGAATCTATTAGCCTATTATCCCCAAACTAATAGGAACAAAGAATAAATATCTTTTATTTTCGTGGGACTTATTTGAGTACAAAGGGGGAACACATTTTGTGCGGGAGAATTGAAACCTCCACTGTGTGATATGTTCGGAGTTTTGAGAAACTTGAGGAGATATCGAGAAGCAAGAGAGGAATTGGGATCGAAGAATTACTCAATTGACTATAGCACTCCGAGTGTTTTCCTATATACCCAGGTAGCCTATATGGGTTGTCTGAATTCGCAGTCTCACGGACCCCCCCGCGCTAGTCCACTAGCTCATCAGCCAGGCACGCTTCACCCTCTTATGCTAGCCTGACTAAGGTATGATAATAATTATCACATCCAATAATTCAAACACAGAAAAAAATTAGATACCATATGGCTACTCTTGAGGGTTTATCAGACATATAATTTTTACCCCAGCAACAAGTACCGAGTCGCTGATGGGGTGCCGTTGGGCGATCACACAAATCAGCAGTTACATAGAACAAATTATGCGCTACGCGCTCCACATCAATAGCTGGGCTTTACCCATTTGATTTGACCGAGAAAAACACTGAAAATACAGCCGATGCGGAAGCAAAAGCGAAACCCATCACCGGGCTCAAAGTACCCTGCTAAGTACTATGCTCGGGGCAATTGCCAGTTCCCCCGAGAAAACCTCCCAGAAACAATTTCGCTTGCCATATACCTGCACTACCGGTACGGGCCTGTTTGGCAAGGCTGCGGCGACCGTTCAACGTACAAAGTGACAGTTTCAAAAAGGGAGGACAAGCACTTTTGTATGGGGAACGCCCGCAAGGCTGCCAAACGGGCCCCCAGTCTCTTCCGCCATCATCCGTTCGTATCACGCCACCTTGCATATATGGGAATTCTTGACGTAAATTTATACGGGTGTGAGCCTCATCACGGCTCTGCGGAGTCTCCCGAGCCAGTTTGCAAAGCAATCGCTGTGTAACACTGTACCTCGTACCGGTATGATATCGAATTGGATGGCAGTGTCACACGGCCTGTTTCAGGTGCCACTCACCACAAAAGCCAGATTAACCGAACAAAGTTCCATGTCGTTGAAGTCCCTGCTCCGGTAAGGCCTGGTGTCGCTTCTACTCGTACTTGTACACTTCTCAGAAGGCTAAACAGCTTTTTTTCCGCCTTGCTGTCAGCCCCTTTTCCGGAGTATGGAACTCTCGTCTGCATGGCAAACGGCTCGATAGTTCCCGTTTTTGCGGTGTCATGTACAGTATTATACCGCCACTACAGTGTCCTTCGATCGAACTCATGACTTTCTCATTGGGCAGAGGGCGGAAGTCGGCGGCCAACGAGTTAGCCTAGTGGGACAAGAGGCGAAGGATTACCTCCTGATTAGTTTTGATAGGCTCACTCCGCCTCTCAACCTATGGCATCCATTCCTTCCTCCGCGAGCTCTGTCGGAAAGACACAATATCCGGAACGATTAACTATCTGAACGACCGTAACATGTGAACAGCACTCTTAAAAGTAGGACTACCTCTTGGAGAGAGGAGGGTCTTTTGAATAATGCACGTCAGCTACTACCCCTGCTTATACAACTATTTTCCTGCAATTGGGTACTCGAGTACAGTACTGTCCTAAGTTACGAGTATTATACCAAGTTGGTATTAGGCGATCAACGGCTAAATAAGGACTGCATTAACTGGTCTGGTCCACTAACAAGAGCTTGCCCCCAATAGGCTTAGGGTCTCATCTACGCTGGTATGGCGGTGCCATCACACAGACTTTGTACTTTAATATTACCCATTACCTATATGCTAAGTTAAACTTTTCACGAGTTGGCACTTGGTAGCGACGGGTCGAATTTGAGTAGCCAACGCGGTATTACTACTACTCAAATATCGGACAAAGAGTAAGATGCGTCGATACAGGTAGATGGAAAAATGGGGGAGGCATCGCACTTGTGGAAAGATAGTTTAAGACTCCAAGGCAACCTAGTGATATCTCATAATATTATCAAGCACGGTGGACGGAGTAATTATTACGTTTTGCGGTTGGACTCTTGCAGATCTTGCGCGTTTCCCGACCCTTCCTTGCTCAGTCGGACCCCTTGCTTTCAAACACTAAGATATACGATCGATAGATAGGCAGAAACAATACCCCACTGTACGGTACAGTACTCAAATGCAGGTATTCTTTGCAAGCCGATCATTAGAGCCAGCAGCTAACTTAGCGTTTCAGGAGAACAATGAAACCACAAAGTCACGTTTTTCACCAGGAGTAGATAACAGGACATAGGGCTTTGATCACAACGGGCTCGTTTTCTGATCAATCATAATGCCTTCGCACCGACCAATCAGGAGAAAAAGAAGTCTCTGTTCCCCCCCCCCACCTTATTTCGGGCACTCTCAGCCTCACTCTGATGTACAAGTATCATACGATACTTGTGTTGGGTTACCTATATGGCATGTGGTTTGGTGGATGTGGTTTGGGTATGCGATTAGGCGGATCAGGGGTTACCGGGCATGAGGTATGAGACCGTTTCTTTCGCATCCTATGTCACTATACATACTGTAGGATATAGGGATTTTTGGCTTTTGTCGTTTCTTTCACATTCTATGCTATTAGGCATAGGGTAGTTCGTATGGGGCAGAGGCTTGAGGGATCATAGTGGATCATGAGATATCAGGATGGTTCTAGATTGTTTGAGATCATGGTGCATTAGCTAGGTGTGTTTCTTTGGAGTTCGTTGAGTTTTCGGGAGTTTGGGAGATATATCGCCGGCCCTGTCCTTAGCTAGGAGGTTGGTTGTCAGTCAGAGTTTTTCCCTCCTTTCGTGTTCATCACCACTTATGATCTATCGTGATTCCACCCTCACCACATCGTTCTTTCGTGCTTCCTTTAGGTTTCTTTACTTGTACCGGCACCCAACGAAGCCGATCCCACATCCGCTAAGTACAGTACCGTAGGTCCCGCATGAGAACCTCAATACCTACCACCACATGCAAAACATCTCGGGCATTTCAACATATCGTACAAGTATAAGTACCATAGGTTTGACCCGCGCTATTAATGCAGATACCCCCGTGTCTAACGTTTAGCGCTAGTACTCGCAGGCCAGCCCAATCAGACCCCCAGCCCGAGTGAAGGTCTACCAGTGGCAACGGGAAGAAGCTGCCGCAAGGAGAGGATCAAGAAAGTGAACAGAACAGGGCGAGGAGTACGGTAGATTATTGTAGGTGTATGAAAAGAGTAAGCGCAGTCCTTAGAAGGGTGGTTGGGCTAATGATCTCAGGCGCGAGCTCCGAAACTAACGCCTTGCCCCGGATTAGGCTTTTGGCGGGAGTAGCTCCCGATCGTTTCCAAGGGCTACCTTACTTTAGCGAAACGAATCAACAGAAACCCGGGGAATGTGCTGGGAAAGCTACCCCGTGACGGCGACGAGTCTAACTTAAGCCGGGAGTTCGCTTCAATCGCGGCAGTAGGGGGGAGACCGGGGCGTAAATACTCACACATCCAAATAATTCGGAGGATTCACAATAAGTTTGAAGTTATGTATCGGCGTGCATTAGCGGTCGGAAGGAAAGTGCTTAGGAAAGACCGTCCGAATACCCTACAATGTGTCGATAACTTACGAAGTTTCAATGAGCGAGGTCAAGATCTATATGACGAGAAAAGGTACGGCGAAGCGGAGGTTATGTATCGACGTGCATTGGCAGGCAGAAAGAGGACACTTGGACTACTTCATCCAGATACTTCACTTAGTCTCAATAATCTTGGAGTGGTACTGTGTAACCAGAGGAAGCACTAAGAAGCAGAGGCCGTGTATCAGCGTGCATTTTTGGGTGCAGAGGAGACTCTTGGACTTGATCATCGGGATACCCTGCTATCCATCTATAACCTAGCTGGGGCGTTGCACAAACAGGAGAGGTATCATGAAGCGGAGATGATGTATTGGCGTGCCCTCGCAGGGCGAGAGAAGGTTCTTGGACCAGGCCATCCGCATACCCTCCGGCGCATTATTAAGCTAGTTGCCGTGCTGTACGATCAGAGAAAATACGGCCCAGCGGAGGCAATGTATCAGCCTGCTGTCACGGAGGGGGAGAAAGCGCTAGGGCCAGACTATCGGGCCACTCTAGAAAACGTCGACTACCTCGCGATGTTTCTCGGCTCCCGAGAATCGAATGCCACGGGCCAAGCGTCATTATCGAGGTGAAGAATTTGTGTTTGCGTGGCGGGCGGGCGGGCAAGAATTATCCTGATTGCTTTTTAGGACCTTCAGATATTGATGGTTATAGGGTGTTGTGCACACTCCTCCCCACGTTAGGCGTGGGGTATCGGTGTTGACCTTTCTTTCTTTACACTTGCGACCATCGGCCCTCTAGCCCTGCGCATCCGGCTTAACCCCCTTCTTGCTCCCTTTCTACGCCGCGGCGGATAGGGAGGGCATCAGGCTCTGGGCTTGGTTTGCACAAGGGCTTTGGATTTTTCTGTGATGGTGGATCGTTCGTTTACTTTCTTGGTAGTTTTGCGAATTTCCTGCCATCTCCCGAGTGTTTCTCTGAATTTGGTTCATTCCTTATGCTGTGCAGAGTTCCGTTTGGTCTCGTGTTTGCTGTTCGAGGAGACATATCTCCGCTTCTCTTCTTCTCAAGCATTCTTACCAACCGTCCAGTTTATTTCTCTCTTACTCCCAGCCTGAGTTGCGCTTGATCCTTGATGACGTCCTTCTCACTACTTTATCCTTTCGCTGTTTCGTTATGGCGGGGTTTATAGTGCAGGAAAACCCTCTTGGATTAGCTTGAGCCAGAATAGCGGTAACTCCATAGGCGATCTAAGAATTTATTCTCTTAACGTCGTGGAATACCACTAGCCCACCGGCAAACCACTATGTACGTCTTCCATGTCAAATGCGTCTTAGGCTAGCTTGGATACATACCGAACTATCCCTCGCCTGGCAGAAGATATATATTTTGGGGCAAAGCGCATTAGGGGAACAAGAACTGGCGTGGATAACCCAGCCATGAACCAAATTCCACCCGGTGCACCACATTGCTAGCCCACACCTAAAGCACAGCGCACCTTCTGGCCCATGCCCATACATCAACCCTGCACGAAAAAAACTATTGCAAGATAACAAAACCGAGTGAAAAAACAAGGTGTGGCTCGGAATTGCTCTCTACTCCCCCCCCCCCCCATAAACACCAGGATTTTAAAAGCACATTGAGGGTGAAAAAATCCCGAATCAGTACATTTTAGGCCGACAGTTGAGTTTGGGAGTAGCGTTCTCCCGCGGCCACATACCTCGCTTCCACGCATGTATTGAGATACTGTTACATACAGTAGCTCCCAGAGCTCCCGCCGAAATATCAGAAACAAGACATTTTTAGTCCGATCACCGGAGATCACCCGGCCCCGCCATTCACTCGCTGTAATTTTTGACCCTTCGGCACAATTCAATGGACGTTCTGGAAATGCCGGGCGGAGGGAAGGATCCCGCCGCTTATCCGCTTGATCCCGTTGAGTTTGCGCGCCGGGTTCAGCAACGGTTGTAGATAGCGCGCAATAAGGCAGTGTGTCCACGCTACAAAGCGAGTACGATATAGGCAGGTAAGGGGACCGCCAGCAAGCTGTGATGGGTAGCGGATAACGATTCGTGGATATCATGTCATGAGGAAAGGTGTGAAAGTTATGAATCTCCAGTGATAGGCGCCGAATTTCCATAATCTCGAGTAAAGGGTGATGGAGTAATCCCATTGTAGTGTTGTGGTGTACGAGAAGGAAGTTAGGTCTGGTATCCATAGGGATTGATTTGAGGTGGTATTGAAGTGGGCATCGCCCTAACCTGTGTGTAGACAATGCCTTGCGGCATCTGTCGGGTTTATGTGTAACTAGCAGACAGTTTCTCTCCATAGTCGAATAGACAACGAACAATACTTCATCAAGACCAACAGCACTCCTCCGTGCGTGCAACCGATCGATCAACATCTATCAAAGGGGTCACCCAACATGTGTTGTTAGCGCCATCCCGACACTTGAAGAGTGATATCTCTTCCTATGGGTTTGGACCGTTCATCTGGTAGCGTGGGGCTCCCGCGGTATGTTCTGTCACCTAGATAATATAATAGTTGTTCTTGTTTTGGCGTGCTCGGGCGATTGATGAATGGATGCTTATCACGGGATCCGCGGAAGTTTCAAGTTCGCGAGTGATGACATGTGCAGGTGTGACTTTCCGCTTATGATAACTTTATCTAATAGCTAACTTACATAGCGCACCCTTTACAGTTTCGGTTGCGACATATACAAGTCTAGACAGCACGCAATACCCCCCGGTAAAGTTTCTTGACCACAACAGACCACACCATCTTACGCAAGTGTCGTCAACATAATATCATAGTCGTGGATTTTCTAAGTCGCTCACACCACATCACTCGCAAGGGGGGCGAGTAAGCATCAGACACTTCACCGATACACGAGACGTGCGAATAGGAACTCACGGGTTACAGTACAGGAGAGTATAGCTCCATCTTCCTCAATGCCCCCGATATCTCCATTACCAAGAACAGCAACACGAACCACCTCCTTCCACATTTCTTGTATTTTTTTCTCTCCCTTAAAAAAGAGAGTGAGAGAAGGATAAAAGAAAGATCTCAAACACGCCCAACAAAATTACACCAGCCGGTTCAAAAGCCCTCTCGAGCCGGGACCTTCCATTCTGGTATCCGTCCACCGGGGTCCACATCCGGCAGGCGCCGCCCCGCTTTCCGTTTCCGTTACCGTTACCGCAGTGCAGAGTGGTTGCGATAAAGATGGATACACAGGCAGGACACAGGGAGATAAAGTCCACAACTGGGTTGCCAGTACTGTGCAACTACAATACCACGTACTTACTATATGATACGTGTACGGTTTCGCGCGCGGAGGGAGAGCGAGAGATAAAGCAACCAAGAAATATAAATGGTAACGATAACCTTAAAAGGTACGAGCGGCAGTACGGTACTTGGGCACTTGGCGAAAAGTCCCCTCATGGGATGGGAGATAACGTACCCCTACAAACTTGGTAGGATGTACTATACCACTGCAGGTAGCTACCAGAGATCTTGCAGGACCCTTGAGAATCGGAGCTAATCCTAAGCATCGCGGAGCCAAGGAAAATGGGATAGTTTGGCCACAGATATCGCTGGTCTGCATGGCGAATGAGGCGGGTGTTGCATTGGTGTATCATCATTTCCTCCTTTCCCTCCCTCCCTCCCCGTGAACCGCCGGCCGGAAGAATTCAGGACCGCTAAGTTAGTCGGTCAGCGTTACCGATGGAACAACCCGGGCAAACCAAGGGGGAGAGCACCATGTCGTGATCACCGTGATAACTGAATAGCAGGTACAGTACCGTACTCGAGCACGGACCGTTGGCTGAGTAATTTGTCCGCCGAGTTGCCGTAGTCTTCTCCGTGAAGTACCGGCAATCTGCCGTTGAAAATTCCTCCTTCAGTTGAGGAGGAAAATCGATTTGTGGGATTATGATACCGTATGTGTTGGGATCGGGATCGGCAGACAGGTATTTTGTATGATAAACGGTTTTTCTTTTTTTTTTTTTTTTTTGACTGGGGGCTATTGCAGATCAGGCTTTACTTTTTTTTACTTTTTTTTCTTTACTTTTCTTTTTTCTCCACTTCTATCCGTATGATATCAGAGAAACTTTCCGAGATAGAGCATTAAACGGCGGCGCCAGAGATAATGTACAGTACCGTTGCTGATAGCGGTGTCGAGTAACATTTCCATCGACCGTATGTGCTCGAGTACTTCTGCTTCACTTGGAGGGGGGACTTTGGAAAGGGGCTCTTCTCAAAGTAGTCTTACTCATACTCCAGTGGAATCTAACGTAGTATGGGAGGGGGGAGAGAGGTATCATACAAGGCAATTTAGGTACCGTACTCGAGTAGTCGATTTAGTTGCAGTAGGATCTACTTGCAGAATACCGGTAGACTGTAGATAGGTAAATACCCGTATACAGCTGGAAAGTGCAATAGATAATCACAATTCGCGCACAAAATTTAACGTTATTCATGCAAAAATGTACAGTACACCATAGTAGATCACCATAATATCATTATGCCATAATTTTGGTATCATACAAAACCGGCACAAGTATGATACTGTACTCGGGTAAGAGAGAGCGAAAAAAAAAAGGTACATAGCACGACAACCGTTCATCCGCCACCCTCCCCCTCCAATGCAAAAGCAAAACAAAACAAGTAATTCTGCCACGGGATAACCATCAAAGAGATCACGCTTTCCCTTACTTTTTTTTTTTTTTTGCCCCCCAAAACCGCACAATACCACTCTCCCCCACCACCCAACACCCCACAAACCACCCCCTCAAAAAAAAAAAAAAAAAAAAAAAAACCACGATATCTATCATAATTATCAATCTATTAAGTCCAACCCCACACGTAACAAACAAAAAAACAAAAACCAAGAATAAAAAAACAGAAAAATAAAATAAAAAACGATCCCTTCCATAGGGCTGTCCAAACAAAATTCGTCCACAACCCACGCCCACACCCACTCACTCACTCACTCACCAACCAAACAAACCAACGAGGCAACAAAAATGCAAACGACGATATGAAAATACCTCTACCCACAACAAATTACCCTTCCTCTCCACTTCCCTGACAAAAAAAAAAAAAGAAGTGAGCTGCGATCGATCGCGGATCGATCGGTCGGTTTTTCAAAAAAAAAAGGGAAAAAGCGTGTGAGGGATTAACCCGCGCAACCCTTTCCCACGAGCCCCTTCCAATATGGATGCCGGAGCATTAGGTTAGGTTACCTACTCGAGTACCATGCTTGTACTTGTAGGTTGGTTTTGACTTGGGGTGCGAAAGGGGTATAGTATATACAAGTATTGGCGCGGGTGTCGGCATTGTTGCTGCTTTTGCATGGATGAGCACTCGGGATTGTTACGGTAGCTATGATGTATCATACAACTTGCGAGGCTTGGTGAATACTACTTGTATACAATAGTGGGGGGTGGAGGGGATAGGATGCGATGGAAATGGGATGAGATGGGATGAGTGGCTGGGGTTAGTTGATGGCGTTTCGACCCGAGGGTAACTCGTACCGTTGACTTATCATAGTATATTATCATATTATTACAAGGAAGCGTGTATACTCGAGTACAGTACTTGTGCGTGTGCGTGCTTGCTGGGTGGAAGGGATTAAGCTAAGCCACCCCATCACACATGGGGAATCTCGGCCCCATCTATCTTTTATATGTCCGGGAAAAAAGTTAACTCTTGAAATGTAAATTAATTAATTAATGTATTTCCCGAGTGATACGTTGTGATCCATATACATCCAATGGCAGTGCTTTTTTTTCGTATGGGGCTTGTCCGAGGCTTTTTTTTTTTTTTTTTTTTGAAAAACCCACCAATCGGAAAGGGGTTGATTTTAATATTTATTTTTTTTTTTTTCATTTCCAAGAAAGAAAGAAAGAAAGAAGAAAAGAAAAGAAAAATTCTATCACAACAAATTTTCCATCATACTTCCTCGATATCATATGTCTTGAGCAGTAATGTGGGGTTAACTTATCGCACTCGTATCACAGGAATAAGTGGCTTTCGGGCTTAGGCTTTGTTTGCTACAGGTAAATGTTTGAGGGCGAGGTTTTTTTTCATTCTTTTCATTCATTCATTCTTTCTTTCTTCCGGTTTAACCCAACCGCAGCCATGTGCGTGTTTACCAGAGAAGTTGTCTAGCATTAGAGGGGGGGGGTGGTGGTGTATTCTATCATAGCCAGGTCCGTAAGTTTTCTTTCCTTTTTTACCAAACTACAGTACTCTTCAGATGTCATAGCACAGTACAGTACAGTACCGGTTGTACCCTCCGTTGCAACTTGTACTCGAGTAGACATAGTGACATACCAAAGGGAAAGGAATGATGGAGTGTTACCAGGTTATCGCTAATATGCTTTTGGGGAATTGGACCTGATTTGCTCTGCGCTGGCCTACAGGAATTCACGCTTGGTTATCTAGCATGGAACGTGGTGAGTTCGACACGACATGACGTGAAGCGCGCTGCAAAGCATCGAATCGGAGGCACAGTATTGCACTGTACGTGAGGTGGCTCCATAGCTCCGGTATCAACATCACGGCAACTGCGCAATACTCTGCTCTTTTCTTCTTCTCTGAACATGGATTTGTACGCTACTTTTTAAGGTACGAGATTGTGGTCTGCATTTCCGATATCTCTATCAGCGCCACCACCACCACCAATAGGAAACACTCTATCTGCCTCTAACGCAATAAGAAATGTACGATATGAATAAGGATATGCCAGCCTAAGGAGTGTCATGGAACACAAAGATGATCATGTTCCCCTACCTGGTAATGCACCGTACTACAGTACTCACCCCACCTTCCTCGCAACCCAGAACTGTGCTTCATATGCATTCCGACTCAAGCTCTCCTTATCCCAACCATACCCGGCCAGACACCCGCGCACTTTTCCCCTCCACTCGGGTGCTTGATCATTGAAGCTATCCGCACCGAAGCGGTCATCCGTGGGCAGCAGCTCGAATCCCAATCTCTGCGCCATTTGCAGTACCTCCTCCAACGATGGCTCGACCCACGGGCGGGTCCCGTAGAGCAGCGGACCCAAGTTAATCCAGGTCCCGCCAATCTTGAGCACGGCATGAATGTTCTCGAGGTACTCGACCATGTTCCTGGCCGTGTCTATGAAGAACAAGGTGACCACCGCGTCGTAAGATCCCCTCTCCCCGTCGTCCAGGAACAGCTTCGTAAAGTCGCCTTCCAGCAACGTGTACCTTTTGAGCGCCTCGCTGGAAGGGTGGACCTCCGGGAAGGTGACGCCTCGGAGCACATTCCCGCTCTCCCGCTGGTGGGACCACCAATTCAAGAACGGGTAGTAGGTGTGTTGAACCCTCCCCTTATCATCACAATCGGCGAGCGATAGCACCCACCTGTGCGCCATCGACATGTAAAAGCTGTACTCGTTCGCGACGGTTGTGAACCCAAGCACACATATCTCGTACGTCAATCTGCCGAGGCCGGCGCCCGGCACAAGGATTTTCTGCCTAGTCCTCAGATCCCCTCCTTCCGGGAACAGGGTTTCCAGGGTCGAGAGGATTTGCACGAATGATGACTCCCGCTCGTGCGCTCCAGCAGTGGACCAGTCGCGGACGAAATGTTTGAAGGACTGTACGACCGACGTGTGGTCGCCTATCGGTTGCCTATCTGATTTGTGCGCAGACTGGAAGCGCAGGAGGTCCGGGAAGGGTATGTTGTAGAATGCTAAGCTGTGATCGAGGATTTGCTGGGCTATCTGGTTGTTCTTCTTGATGAGATTGGATGCTTCGTTCAATCTCTCGAGGTAACCGGATGACATTATCTGGAATTTATCAGCTTTCTTGTAGAAATAGCATGTATATATAATTGCAATGCATAGTAGGGCTAAATCCAGACCTCTCTTTGCCTTTCGCTTAGCTTCCACCACCCGCTCCTCTTCCTCCGAACTCCGGCCTGCGCTCTATCGCTGTACTCCAATAATCCCACCATCGCCGCAAGCAACCTCCTCCTCGGATGACTCTCCAATCCCTCCCATCCTGGCGTCGCACTCACCTGTTTCAGAATATCTTTCCTCCCGCCGCCACTTACATTTCCCGTACCTACAAAGTCCGCAATGCCGTCCCCGGCCACTTTCGGAGACGGGATGGGGGAGCTTGCGGGATGAACAATGTTCCGAAAGGAAGATAATAAAGGTAGATACTGAACCGCTGCTATAAGTCCGAGGCAGGCCAGGAGCGCCCAGACACTTGAACTTCCCGCACTTCGTGCCATTTGGCCTGCCAATGTGGGGGGAAGTATATTTTCTAGCATGCGGTGCTCGTGCTGTAGTGGGGGGGGGGGGATAATTTGTGGTTGCTACGCGGTTCATTCCTCTTGGGGAACTACCGTAGACAAGGTGGCCACAAAGGTGTCTGCCAAGAGCTTGTTCCGCAAAAGTAGGGTACGGTAGTCTAACAACAGCGGCTCAGGAACTGACATGACGTCCTTAACCTACTGGTATAAACGGTGTTTTTTTTTTGGGGGGGGGGCAACATGCTATCGTGTTTTTCGAACTAATACAGATTGGAATTGAGGCTAAATTTATGGCTTTGTTGATCATGACAGAAGCATCATGGCTTGGAAATTGGAAGGTATCGGCATAGCGCCGGGGTCTGGGTGGGCAAAACCCAAAACCTCAAGTTACTTCCGCAATTGGTAAAATCCCGGTGCATACTCCAACAGCCAATCCTTCTCAATCACGGTAACCTACAAGAACTCTATTAGCAAACAAACCACTCATTAGAGCATCGCGAGTATGAAATAAAATAAAAAAGGAAGGGGAAAGGGGGGTCTTACATCTCTAATGAAAGTCTTCTTCCCAGTCTCCACAACCTCGTGAAAGACAACCCAATCCGCCTTTCTGTTGAACATAACACTGCTCGGATGAGCCCACAGCTGCGTGCCATTAACACTTCGAAAGCTCCCATCAGGCTGCATCCTAGCCACATGCGCGAAATATCCCGTTGTCAAACACCTCCTTATGCCCTCGGCCGTCGGCGTGCCACCACCGCCCTCACCAGATCCCCGTAGGTTGAATTTGTCAATGTACCTTCTTAGCTGCCCGCGGACGGAAACGGCGCGCGAGAGCGCCCGGAAGTTTAGGTAATGGTCTTTGCACCACTTCGCGGCGTTGGGTTTGTTGGCCTTTGGGGCGAAGGCTTGGTAGACGTTTAGAAGGGTCAAGTGGTCGCCTTCTTCCACGGCGAACTTACGCTTTGCGGATTCCGCAGGCTTTTTGGAACCCTCGTGGGTTATGAAGACATTTTGCACGCTCGTCATTGCTGCTATGCTCAAGATTTGGTCGGTGCATTGGAAGGTCACTGAATTTAGTAACTGGAGATTCCATTGTTAGAATATGGTAGTTGCCCGGCCATAGTACTTTAAGAGGTTGGGGGGGACCAACTATCTTGGCTGTCATAGGATCCACCGGCATCTCAGCCATTCTCAGCCCTAGCGGTTTGGTAAGTCTAGCATAATCATCCAATGCCCCCAAACTGAAGAGCAACTCCAGCGCTCGAACCATGAGCTCGCTTGGAGGTGGAGTGATGAAATCAAAACGGACTACATTATCTATACCCAGAGCCTTGAGTTGCAACAAGACCGGAGCAAGATTACTTCTCTGTATCTCTGGTGTCCCCATCTCGGCCATGATATCGTTAAAAGCTCTCTGAGTGTACAACCTGAAGCACTTGCCCGCTTTTGTCCTCCCTGCCCTACCCGCCCGCTGCGTTGCCGACGCCCTCGAAACCGGCACAGCACTCAAAGCTTCGATCCCAGTCCTAGGATCAAAAGTACGCAACTTGACGAAGCCACAATCTATCACAAACACAATATTCTCGATCGTGACTGAGGCCTCGGCGATGTTTGTCGATACTATGACCTTGCGATGGTTCTCTGGAGTGGGGTCGAAGACAGCTAGTTGCTCATCGCTCGGTAGTCCCGCATATAACGGGAGCGGTAAAAGTTGCGGGGCTCGTGGGTGAAGATCCTCTGCACGCTCCCTTATCATGGAAATGGCAGTTTCGATCTCCTCACGCCCTGTTAAGAATAACAGAATGTCACCCTCACCCTCCTGTATTTATTTAACGTTGATGTCAGAGCCTGCACATTTAATAATTTATCCAAGAAATGTATGTTCATGGATCGTGCCTTTAGGTGTATATCAAAAACAGTCTGTACTGCCTTCTCCACATAATTTTCCGTGGGCTCCTCAAGGTAGAGCACATCGACCGGATAGCATCTCCCTTCGAGCGAGATGATCTTGGCTAATTCCTTCTTTTCATCGTCCCCATCTCCGTCATCTCTATCGCCATCCCTCTTCTTTTCCCCACTCTCTCCTTCATCCCCGAAAAACCTGGCGAACTCTTCCGCCTGCAGCGTTGCCGAACTAACAACTATTCTTAGGTCCTCCCTCCTCCGCCTTATTTTCTTCAATATACCCAGCAACACATCAGTACTTAAGCTACGCTCGTGCGCTTCGTCGATCATGACGACTGAATACCTGGACAGCAACGGGTCCACAAGCGCCTCCCGGAGCAACATTCCGTCCGTCATGTACTTTATACGTGTTCGTGGAGAAGTCATGTCTTCGAAACGAATTGAATATCCTACCTATACAAACAAACGATGAAATTATGCAATAAATTTCGTCAGCCAGCCGCACTGTATTCCGCAGATCAGAGGGTTCCATGGGCGAGGGAACAAGGGGGGGAAGGGGAAAGGGGGTCGCAATTCCACCAGGGCCCACGCAACCTCTTCGCCTAGTCTTACGCCCATTTCCTCAGCTACTCTTGTAGCTACTGTAGTTGCAGCTACTCGTCTAGGCTGTGTGCAAGCAATGACCTTGCCTTCCTCTGTCCACCCCGCTTGGTGTAGGTACTGAGGCAACTGCGTAGTCTTTCCTGACCCCGTTTGCCCAACAACTATCGTAACCGGATTGTTTTCGACCAGGTATAGTAGGGCATCCCGGTGCCTTGTGATAGGCAGTATAGTGGATGGGCGATAAAGGCTTACAAGGCATTCCTCCGATTCTGTAGCACGGTCGGCAGAAGCCATTTGGTTATTTGAGGGGGTCGGAAGTTCACTTCTTGGGATGGTGGTTGTATCAAGTTCTGTTATGTCACATGCGGAGAGATTTCTAGAGAAGTTGACGTGAAAAGCCGACAAAATTTGAGCCTCATCATGTGGAAGTGCACGGACCAATGCATTCATAGATGGTCAATTGCTTGGCGAGAAACGTGCAAACGATTTCCTATCATAGCGGCTTATGATACTTGCACACAAACTAAGCTATGGTGCAACAGGCATTGGATTTTGCTGCGTTTTTTTCGCTGATGTGCACCCCATAACCTAATTTGCGCCCAAATACTCGAGTACTCGAGTATATTTAGGCAAGAAAATCTGTGTCCTAAGATATCCCCTTGTAGATACAGTATGATATATCAAGATTCAGAAACTGTCCAATGAGATAAAAAAGAAACCGCTGCTAGTGTTGCTAGTCCGACCAGCCAGCTTTTTTTTTTGTTCTTCTCGGAGGAGGGGAAACAATAAAGCAAAAATAAATGGAAAGCCAGAAACTAAAGAATACTTGCCAGACCCAAAGCCGGGCAAGGGAGATGAAAGTACAGACAAGTAGAAGGGTATTCCTTAACAGCCAGGGGAGAGAATGAGCGCAAGGTTAATGAATGCATCCACAATAATACGCCTTTAAGAGTTACTCCAGAACATGAAAATAAAAATATAAACTATGAATCGAAGGGGATCGTGAAGGGGGTAAAATCAGAAAGAAAAAAAATTTTGGACTTGAGAAAAATTAGAGGGATATGAGTCTCTCCCCCCCCGTTTTTTTGTCCGAGCCTTTTCTATCCGCAAATGCATATCCCACCGTTCCCCACCTAGTTTTGTCTAACAGGTTGTTGTTTCTGACACCCGGATTAGGGTTCAGTTTGCCGACTTCTTTCTCGCCGGTTTTGGCATCTTCTCGTATGCGTTCGGATTGGGAGCTCGCTTGCTGTCTCTTGACTTCCCCTTTGCGCTTCTCTTGGGACCATGTCCACAATTTTTATTGTGTGTATGGCCATGTCCCTCATTTTCACTATCTTCGTCGGAGGAAGAGTCGCTCTCGTCACTTGAGGATTCATCGTATGCTCGGGGACGGCTATAAATGCAGCATACTATTACAGAAAGATATTAGTTTATGTTCAGAGCTTCCGTAGTTAGAATGTTGTTTTGCATATGCGGGGCAAGGCAAACAGTGTGAGGATTTATGGAAACGTAGTGAAACAAACCTTTTGACTTCTTCTTCCCCATGCCTTCATTGTCAATAACACCAGCATCCCATCTTACCCGCCTGTTCTCGACCGGGCCACCACGAAGTCTGAGTGTGCCATCGGGAATTCTTACTGAGCGGATCGATGTTTGCACCGAAGGATCTGTTTCGGTTTGTGTAGCGGATGGCAGAGCAGGGGCCAACTCGCGGCGGTCTGGGGGAGGAAGGAGCATTGTGAGGGCGGTGCTGGAGGTGAAGATCGTGGGACAGGTGGATGAATCGAGGGCAGTGGGCGAGCGAGACGAAGAAAGGACTTGAGCGATGGGGAAGTACGGCCGAAGATAAGGAAGAAGGCTGGCTGCGGCTCGAGGGAGAGAGTTGGGGGGGGGGGGGGTGTGTGCTGAAGGAATGACAAGCAAGAGTCCAGAGGATGAGGGTAGTTGAGTTAGAGTATAGTAATTGCACGTAAGAGCTTTTGTAGTGGAAATGGATAGGTGGCGATGGTGGTGGTGGCCGTAAGAGTAGGCAGGAGCCGGAGCAGGGAGAGAGGAAGAGGGTGTTGTGGGAAGGATGAGAAGGTTCGGAGCAAGTGTTCGGATTCACTCCACCACTTCGCGTGTACCTTTAGTTTTATTATTTTTTCAGTTTTTTATTTTCTATTCCCCTCGCGCTTTTTTTTTCTTTTTTTTCACTTCCCTTCCTATCCCTTGCCCGCCTTTCTTTCTTTTTTACATATTATCATAGCTGCATAAGGTGCTTGCTGGGCCCTGCTGCCGCTCTGTGTGGATAAGATCCCACAAACCCTTGAGGAATTATTTCTATGGTATGATACGGCTGTGCCATCAGCAGATTAGATTAGATCATCCACGCCCATGTTCCTCAGTTTCGAGCTGTTGTCGGTAATTACAGCACTGTACGGTACGAGCAGCTGTGCTGGCTGAGCCTTGCTCGCTTTCTACTCAGGACCAACCAAGTTGAGACAAACGTTGGTGGGGCTGTTCTACCGGTATCACAGCTCTGCTTTTGCTTCTGCTTCTGCTTGTTCCTATTACTTCTGCTATTTCTAAAGCTTAGCAGCTTTGGACTTAGTGCGCAGCTACCCTACCTCGAAGATACTCGTACCGATACATATGATATTTCCACACCAAAATCTCTAAAGCGAACTTCCTTCCACCTCCCCGTACCAATTGAAATGCCGGTAATCTTCACTGAATGATTTACTTACTCGAGTATGATATCTATTGATTGCTTGATTGATTGTCTGATTTTGCTAACTGATTTATGATACTCGAGTACGGTACTCAACTTAGACTATGATAGTCTACCTTTCTCTGGGTGCATCCAGGACTTCGTGACAAATGACGTGACACCGCGTCCCTCCTTCTCACCTCTCCCACCCTCACACTCCATCTCACCACACCCTCTCACCACACCCTCACCACACCCTCTCTTTATCTACCCTCCCTATCATCAAATGCTCATTACCCGCCACCCAGAGTTTACTGACTTGGGTTTCGTGCTTCGATCCCGACTTTATTCTCGATTTAGCAGGCCATCCCCCCGCTTGTATCCAAGGAGCTTGCAATTGTAGCACCGCACATCTGGTTTCGCTGCCGTTGCTGCTGCAACATTTGGCAATCGTTTTTTTCCCTTTTTGTGGACACCTCTTGTCTGCTCTGAACCCCTCCACTATGCTTTCCTGCCGTTATCAACCGGCTGAAGCCCGCAGCTATGCGTGGCAAGCTGGCTGATGCTATTTTGCAAAGAGGCTGGAGCAAAAAAGCAGAAAAAACGAACGAAAAAAACCGACCTCCATCTGAAGTCTCCTGTTTGCTGTCTCACCCATGCGTGCCGAGGATTTTGGGGCCGAGGACCGACGAGTCTTGCTCTCAAGCCTTCCCCATAATAAGGTAACATCAAAAGAGAAAAACGAGCTCCAATACCTTCTGGATCACTGAGGCAGGGCGTTTCTTGCACTAAAACTCTTGAGCACTTGGGGTGAGATTAAATATCCGTAAGCTGCTACCAAACACCAACCACAACAACAGGCTCCACGTGAACAGAAAAACTGCTGGATCTGCCTTATGACCTTATTCGGGTCTCTCCAAATCCCGAGGCCCCTTTTTCATGTATAGTCTCTGCGTATCACCGGCTCTATCGTATCGCCAAACAGCGCCGCGCGGGGGTTTCCTGTTAGTGCCCCCATTGAATGCCGTGAACACAACACTAACAGGAGCGTGGGGCCGCAGGATGTGTGGGTAAAGGAAAAGAATATTTCTACAAATAATTGTTGCGAAACGGGGGGTTTGCTTGGCTATCATGGCTTCCTAGTGGAGGTAAAAAGCCAGGCAACTAGGGCCGGGGATTAGACCTTCAAGCTCTTGATAGGGCTCCGCGCATTGACCTCTCTCTCGATAAACTAGGATTCTCCGGAACCGCTCTCTCGGATTGGACCAATTTTGTGGATGTTTCCGTCCCGCCGTCAAGTGCATAGTAGTTCTTACAAATTCATTACTCGAGTACTAGTGCAACAACAACAGCACCGCTCGCCCTACTCTGGCCTAGTACAAGTACCTGTTGCCGTTTTCTCGGGGCGGTTATGTTGCTTTGTTTTTCCACCCTTTTTTAGAGACATACAAGTACCGGTACGATACAATGGACACATGGCGAAGTACCACTGCGAGTTCGCCCCAATGCGGCCAACCATAGGGAACGGCGCAGACAACCGAGCCTACGGGAGTGCGAGATCTTTTATCCTTAGACCGCGCAATACCTGGGATTAAAGTGCCGGCTCGTACTCGTAAGTACGAGTACGAGTAAGTTGGGGGTGGAAAGTGAAAAAACTCATCAGAGTAATCATTAGATACTGCTGATAGACGATTACTAGATTCGGAGGACGAGTAGGGGGGACTAGAACCGATGAAACATAAACCCCCAATAGAAGGATGGAGGAGCTGGAACGCGTGGGATAGTAAGCCATTAGTCTCGAATAGATTATGCGCCCCACACCTGATATTTCCACCTACTCGAGTAGCTGAATAAAGTGAAGTGGGGAGGACGCGAGAGTGGAGGTGGGGGGGTGCCGTTTCCTATTCCCAGCACAGGAGAATACTGTATCCGTACGGAGTACTCTAGGTAGAAGAGGATGTACCGGTAAGTACTCGAATACTTGTCACCCGTAACCAACCGACCCCAGGCCACATTGTAATACTATTTCTCCGTCTGGCAATGGTTTTGCTACGATATCTGCTTGTACAAGTGCTCGAGTACAGAAAACCCCGTACTTGTATACCTAATAATATTATTATGATGATGGCCTTTAAATAAAATAAAAATTCACTCGCTCCTTCCCTCCTACACACTCTACCCGAGCACGAGTATAGGAACCCGTTAGCCCGGACAGAGAGAACATGCAGGACATAGTTCATTACCTCAAATAACTGCTCTACTCGAGTACAACTTGATGTGGACCTTGAACCCAATCGCAGTACCGATAGTATAATAATAATATTATTTACCCAAATACTACGCCTGTGCTCTCGGCTACCCGACTCAAGCGTCTTTGCTAGGGCACCTCCGCAAGTCGATATTTTGTTGGGGTCCTCACTAAGCATTCTGCTTGTGCGTGCATACTTGGCAAAGAGATGCATATCGTACGTACTCGAGTATACTGGTATTGTTTGCTTGACAGCTGGTGAGGAAACGGAAAAAGAGGTTCCCCCCCGTGCCTCTTTTATCCACCCGAGAAGACCGGCATAACCCCTTTCAGGTAGCGTAGATATCAACCATAGTTTTCTCAATTAACTTATTACATTCCTCCGCCGTAGCAAGGGGAAAAAGCTAATAGCTGCTCTCCCAACATGAATATTCCGATCCCGTACTTCCTACAGCAAGCTAGCTTAACAATGAGCTATCATAGCTAATAATTGGTTAGCTGTCGCAGCTAAACTATCCATTGGGTTAAAAAAGGAGAACTCCCCGAGCATTTCAAAGCCAACTACCTTCTTCTATTGAGTCTACCTTTTTCCCTTTTTCATTCTTTCACTCTCATTCACACCGAGTCTGACTTCCTTTCTTTCTCACTACTGATGGTACTAACTACCTGGTTTGCCTAGTCATACAGCTCACCGCAAAGAGATAATGCAGTCTTCACCCTGCGAACAAGCGTATCAGTTTTCTTCCTCGCCCCGTTTCCTCTCCTCTCTCCTCTTTCTTGCCCGGGAGAGCAAGTATGAGCTTTTTTTACCCCTTCCCCCAAAAATTTGTTGCTGTCATCATACCATTCCTCCTCCCCCTCTCACTCGATGCGTCCGAATTTATTTTGCTGCAGCATTAATCATTGATGCTGCTGCTGTTGTGCTCGCATTGTACGGACTATATGATGTCGAACCCGGGAATAACACTTCGTGTAGTTGGAGCTTAATGCTGTATATTGTTGACTATACACTAATCTTTCCCAAAAGACCAACCATTTGAGTCGAGGGCGGGCCTTTTTTTTTTTACTGGCTTTCCTTTCTTTACTTTTTCAAGTAATTTTTTTTTTTCTGTGATGGGTTCCTCGATCGGTGAATCTGGTGGATTTGTACTGGTATCGAATCTGGTATGGGGATATTTTGTGTGATAGTATTGAAGAAAGGTGGGGTGGTTGTTTCGTTTCGTGCGGACTGGCTTGGGAGGCGGTAGGTATTTAAGTTATCATAGCTGAGTAATGGGGTTCGCCGGGAGGTGAGGAACAGGGGAGGCCGAACTGACCAATTGAATCAGGAGAGAGAGAGAGAGAGAGCTTGGCCTACGAGGAGTCAACCGCGCAAAAAAGCACTGCATGAGAAGCTAGCTAGCTTTTATTTTGTGCTCGAGATGGAATGTTTATACCGTCTGTTCCACTCCCAGTTGCTGTGGCACCGTTTGTATACAGTCACTGGCCAAAAGTGTTCGTGGATCTGCTTGGCCGGATGTCTCACATTTTCTCCAGGGAATGTAGCTATTACAGTTAAGTATGTTTCTATATTGTAGCTACGGTAGTTGATCTAATAGCTTTGATGACTAGCAATCATGAACCATATAGCTCGCCAGCTTATCGGCTTACGTATGATACAGGCACTATGTGCTTCCCTCTTTCCCTAACCCCTCAACTACACCCCCTTCAAACAAAGGAAGCCCCATGCTCGTTGATAAGCACAAGTTCCGAGTATGATATCCAAAAGGCTAATCGACCCTCTCTGTCTTTCTCTATCTCACCCTCACCAAGCACCCAAAAAATAGTCTATGGCAAGTCAACTCACCTCCACCCTGCGCATATTACCCGCTGTACCAATAGCTCTATTTCCAATCCGCCCTACTAGTAGCGCACTCGGGCATAGTCCAGCGCATTACTACACGTCCGCCAAATTCCGCAAGTAACCAATTTTCCAACCCAATACACCAAAACGGGGGAAGCAAAGAAAAGAAAGAAAAAAAGCCCCAGCACAATGGACCCCATTGAGTGATCTACAATACAGCATGACATGATAACTCTTCCCACGATACGTACCAATTTCTTCTCACAGCGCAGCACAAGCACAAACAAGCCCTCAACCTAAACTGTGACCAAGCCTAGCTAAGATTACCTCTAGAACTGTATATCACGTGCCTAAACACTTCACGTGTGAAGCGTGGACAGACCCGCAGTACCTTTACAGGAGAGTACTTAAACGCCAGGCTTTAAATACCCCCCTGGAGCTTCTTGGCCCGTGGAGATGCACTGCGCAGTACGGTACGGTACTCCAGTTTTTGCCTTTTTGCTTTTTCTCCCGGAAGTAACCCCCCGGTTTGGTCCGCCTGCAGGGCACTTCAAGTCCCACAAGCGATGCGATGCAATGAGGTGCACGATATAGTGCGCGTACCGGTACTCGTACTCTACGGTGCAGATGTTGCCCAATCTCATTCAGGAATAGGGAACCTAAGGGGACGGCTGCGGCAGGGAAGGTGATAAGGTCACCGCGAAGGGCATCGCAAGGCGGAATTGCATATATACCGTGGTTGTCACAGTATATCACTCGAGCAAGTGCCTCGGCATAGGTAGACCCGCCCTCCGGGATTAGGGTATGGTAGGAATGACAGAAGGAAGGGCCGGGCCATATATATTGCGGCTACAGGTAGCATTGGCGAGTCTGAGGACGCCATGGCCCTTTTCACCGATCTACCGTATCGTAACCTGGATATCCAGACGAACGAGCGGAACCAACGAATGACAGAAGCGTAGATTCTCGCATGAATGTGGCTTACCCACACTGCCAGCGAAGTCCAGCCGGTGGCGCAGCGCACGGACCATAGGCAGTTGGAGCGGTATGATACTCGAGTAGATGGGAAAGTTTTTGCCAAAACAGAGCAAATGCTGGATCGCCATGGGCTCAACGGACGGTACGGTAGCGCTCGCCCTACTACCGTAGCCCCACGTCCCCAACAGTAGTAAGTTTCTGGGGACTTGAAGGATACCGTAATTTTTTTCCTTTTCTTTCTTCGGGTGTTCAAGTAAGGAGATGAGCCGCATACCTTATAATACCGTATCATATGTCCGCAATGTCGTCAGTCGGTATGGAGGTTTATTTCTAGCTGTGCGGATATGGGATTTGCTGTCCCGGGGACCGGGGTTCTGCATTTGGTAGCGGTGGGTAGGTAGGTAGGATGATGTGTGGATTGGGATTTGAGGGGCGGTTTATTTCGCTTGCCCATTCACCACTTTCCAAGGTGTTTCCCCTGTCCGCGGTAGTCTCCAAATGTCACAATGAGGTGCAAGATTTTTCCTACACCGAGCGACAAACTTGGATTGAGCCATAAAGTGACGTTGGGCTGTAATGTTACATCGGACTGTCAGGCACTCAGCACGAGTTGCCCCCCCTCGTTCGCGAGCAAGTAAGTCACACAACCTTGGCACGAGTGGGGGGGGGTGGGTGTTTGGGCTTCTAAAGGTTGTTTTTTCTTGGATTCTTTTTTCTTTTCAGGTTGCGGATCCATTGGCAGGGGTACAAATCCGGGTGGCCTTGCATTATTAAGACTTCGCCTTAATAAGGTTTAAATATTTTTACTTGCTGACCGGGATAAGCTATGATATTTCCTACTTGCCTGGCGGGATGTCCGACTGAGAAAGCGACTTACTTACTCCACCAAGTGAAGCACTTCCCCGACCGGATGGAACATATATATTCCTTAAAGGCGGCGGGGTGTCAGAGATTATGTGATAATGGAGGAGGATTATGGCTGACCATGGAAGCTCCGGGGGAGCGTCGTGGATCTTTTGGGGGTAGTATGGATTGTTCAAGTAATAGAACCAAGTTGTGTATTATACCATACCGGTCCTATCATTCCTACCCCAGTTTCCATGCAAAGTCCTCGCACAATACCGTCTACTGCTGCGCTATCTATCTCCAACCTAAGTAGACTTTAAAAAGTGGATCGTAGATTGAAGATAAAAATAAAAATTCACCCGAAAAGAGGAGTAGATCTGAACCATTCTCGCAAAGTCATTGGTGTCGTATATGGTATAATATTATCCTCCGGGTCATGCTTTACCATCAGTTTCCATTGGAAAAATTCGATTGGCCAATCTACCCTTAGTGCAAGATGTGATCGTGACGGAAACTCTCTAGCCAAAGTCACAGTTATTAATTTTGAATACCTTCAGTAGTTTATAAAAGTTTGGTATAAAAAAAAGGTCTAGCAAAGTCCTACTCCTCTCCTGCCTTCCAATCCAACCAAGTCCCATCCACCCCCACATCCCCACAGTATCTAGAAGTATTCAATGATATCCCCGCCCATCGGGGCCTTTTCCTCGTGGCAATGAAAAACCAGACCCCGTCTTCCGGCTAGCCATATAGCGAGATTCCCGGCCCAAACCTGTTCTGGACCTGACTCCCACTAAATCCTGGGCCAAACACCACAAGAGATGGGGTTGACCCACTCTTACGTTTCGCTTCAAATGCTTCAAGCATCCTGATCTGCCTGGAGACTTGTTCCCCAATGTCTAATATTGAGGGGGGGGACAGATGACGTTAAGGGGGCGGGGGGCTGGTGGTAAGGTGGGGCAGGCGCAATTGAATGGGGAGGGGGGGCGGGACGGCTTGATATCGTAGTGGTTGTAGAGCAACCTGCTAGAGTAACAAAGAAACTGGTAGCCGCCGTTTAGATCGGGGATGAGGGAGCTTTCTCATCTTGATCGTCGTTGTTCCGAAACTTAGGCGGTAAACACAATGGCCAATGGCCCGGCAAATTTGGAGACAAACACTTAAAAAATTATGAGGACAAAGATAGCAACCCAGTGATTGCAAGACTCCTTAGTTGATGGAACAAACCTCTCAGTTTACTAGTCAGTATATATTCCCGAAAGAATACCGGGAATGTTATGCCCGGGAGGAGAGAACGGTATGCGACCCAGGAGCCCCCAGAGGACCGTTGCAAATGGAGATACCCAAGTTGGAAATGGAGGTAATGATTGGACTGAAGGATTTGACGGAGTGGTGCTAGGTGGTTCACGTGAACAAGAGGAATTTGTTTTGAAGCGGTTAAGGTGATACTGTAGGATAGGTTGAGAAAAGACAAGAAAGTAATGTAAAGTATCATAAAGACAATGGGGAAGAGAATTTTATCGGAGAAAAAAACTTCCAACGCTCGCATGGCCCATGGGTGCATACGTGCACTGTACTGCTGCCCAAGAGTCCCCGCGCTTCCAATGGACAGTGGGGGGTGGAACGAGTGACGCTCGGTGATCGTACTTCCTCCAACCTTTGCTCCTGTATCGAGTTAAGCAAATGGAATGAATGAACCAGGTAGGAAACTCGGAATCTAATTCAAAAACATCCCTTCTGCTCAGGTGTGATTCTTTGCGATGTATCGTCTTCCTCCATTTGTAACAAGTCTACGCGCATTCCAGAATTAATGGAAGCATTGCCAACGTAGTGACCATATTACCGACTCTATGGGATGGCGGAAAGAAGGCAGCGAAGACGGGAAAAAAAGCCTTCTGGCAACCTGGTCCCTAGAAATCCACCTCCCTAGTCCTCGCGAAGCCCACTCCTTCAGAAAGAATAAATATTAGGGCATTCGTTCAAGAGAAATATGCAAAAGAGGAGTTCTTTGAAGGATTACTCTTTTGCAGCTCGGAAGGTTTCGAAGACGGGTTGAATCAAGTTGAATTTTCTAACCACATCGACGGAGGAGGAATTTCGCTTGTCGGAGATGGATATGGTAATCATGTGATATCACCTTTATACGGCGGCCTGTAAGGGCCCAAACCTCCACTACGCTCAGACATTGAGTTTCAATTTTCGGAAAACAGAAATGCCAACCAAATAAATTGTAATTATGTCTTTCCATTTTGGAAAAGTGCCATATATTCCACCACTCATTGCAGAGGAAAGCATAACAAAATAAAACAGGTGTAGTAAAAAAAAAAAAACATTACAAAAATCTCAACCGATATTACAAAAGGTGTTTATAGATAGCTCCGACGATAGTTTATTGGTGAAAGGCTAAAATAACACATTAAAGAAAAGTAGGAGTAGTACTGACAATGGAAAAAAAAAAAGAAAACCCCTCAAAGAATCAAGTAAATAAAGAATCAGGCGGAAGGGACCGAAAAAAATGAATTCAAGAATTAAATATATCATTTAATTTCCGTGACTGTGACCGGATTCACTTGACTGCTTGTTCATAGCCGCTACGAGGCCATAGAACTCGATGCGGTGCATGTAACTCCTGGATAGGAATAGTTTTAATGGGTCAGGAGCTGGCTCCCTGTATTCGATATCTCTTTTAAACAGTTTTAGTTTAGAGTAGTGGAGTGGTGGAGCGAGAGATAGAGAGTCAATGAATAGAGCGAGTTGCAGAACGACCTTAGTGAACCTCCCGACTTTTAATTGCGCAGAGTTTCACAGTGCATTTAGTCATCTCGGTTTCATCTTGTTGTCATTATTATAGTATAAAAAAGTTTTACGTTCACCCCACAACCTTTCTACTACACCACATATTCATCTTGAGAAAATAAAGAATAATCGGATAGAGACAGAGGTATTCTACTGATTATTATGTATATTACTAGAAGAAATTTTTTATTTTTAAGTTCAGAGGTTTATGCTTTTCCTGAGTGCTGTCTCATGATTCTACGCCTAGCCCTACTATAAAAATATACAATAAAAATTTATAAGTATCATACCAAAAAAATATATTGTCATTTGGTAACACATGCCGAACACACCCCGATATAAAAACTTTAATATGCCAAAAAATATGCTATAAAAGTGACATGCCGAACAGGGCCTTAGCTTTTTCGCATTAGACTTTTTCTGATCGCGGGGTGCCGTGATACCGGCGTGAGACTGTTGTAATACGGTACAGTACCATAATATAGCATCTGCCATCATGAATGATCACTCACGCCGCAGGCTACGGATGTCCGTTGTGTATTTGTGAAGTTTCATTCCTTTCTTTCTCTTGAGTTTTTCTCTCTGTACGTAACATCGAAAACACACTCTCCACTCCAATCATCCTTCACTCCGTGGTGAACTCATACGAGTCCCATCATTGTCAATCGATCGTTCCGCTGGGCTATAACGATTCGCCATCAGTGTTGAATGGGAGAGGGTTACCTTCCCCGCTTTTATTCCTGCAGTTTTTTTTTTTCCCGGTGCTTTACAGCGATCATCACTATTGGGTCACAGTATATCACTCGTTTGTTTAAGTCGTCGTCGTTTTGGGTCTTCGAAGTTTATTAGAGAGGAGGGGAATGATGCAACTGGGGGTGCAAACACGGGAAGAGGAGTAGAAGGCGACGAAAGCGGGGGGTGCAATCGCAGTTTTGCACTCGCAATGTAACCATATTTTCATATCTGGGAGCGTGGACCACCTGTGGGTGGGGCGTTATATGGGGCTTCTCAATTTTTGTGAATTATTTGCCTAACTCCAAAAAGTGGATAGGTGGCACTTGTATTCCGTAGGAGTGCGTGGGCAAGTGCTGCAGCCGCCGAGGCCGACTGGAGATGGTAGCTTTGGCAATCTTCCACCAGGGGTTAGAACGCTGTGGGGTTCTCTGCCTTGGAGTGTACTATAATATTATGATATTAAATTTGACAGTTTTTTTCCTATAATATTCCTACGCTTGGAGGCTCGCTGTCGTCCCCGCTGCAGGAGGCGGTGCAGGTTCTTCGTTATGGGTGGCGTGGAAAATAGGTACTCCGTCGAGTGATATTCTGTGACCATGATTTCTACAGTTATCAACACTTGCAAGGGGTGGTGCCGGTAATAGATACTGTGCCCTTACATAGGGCATCCGAATCCATTGCCGAATGAACCCGATAAGTAGAGGACTGTTCATCCTCTTCTGTCCGCTTTTCCCTGCCTCAAATGTTATACTAGACAGCACTAATAGTCCACTAATTTTGTTGACATGCTCTAGGGCCTTTAATAACAAGGTTTGGAGCTCGTCTATCTTATAGGATTTCCTTTGGGCTCCGGGAGAACCTACTAGCTTTTAGGGGATGAGCAAAAGTTGGCCAGCAGTCCTGGGAGGAGGGGCCTCGACGAATAGTGGCTAAGTTGAGTTTAGTAGGTGAGAAGTCAATGTTTCTCACCCGAAACATGGGTGTGGAACCAGTGGATGTGCGGGATATGCAGTTTTGTTCCCACAAATCTTTGCTGAGTTGGGTCTAGTGGGGGGAGAGCGAAATCGTTGTGTAATAGTGTAGTAGTGTTCAACCAAAGACTGACTCTCCGCCTCCCTATTCAGGTTTAGGGTGAAAGCTTGATTGCTCGATTAACTTTTGGGAGGTTTCGTAGCTTCCGTGGTGTTAAGGCCGCCAACTACACCATGAATCCGCCGAAAAATCGACCAAACTCTTCAAGCCAGAATAGGGAGGTGAGGAGTCAGTGATTAGTTGCGAGGATCCAAGGAAAAACCCAACACCGAGCGAGAGCTGTGTCGGGCGAGTCAATGGAGGCCTACCGATACGAGTGAGGCCGATATATCTATCCATCACGTGAAGCCTGATAAGAAAGATTTGGTGAACTTGCTTCTTGCAGTGAACCCGGGTGAGGCGCATGACGGATATATCTATCAGCCGCACTCGTACAACGGAGATTGTAGCTCTAAGGGGTGGCAAAAGCGAGTAACCACCCGGCAAATATCTTAAAGTCCAAGAAGCTCTGCTGTTCTTGGCGCTCTTGGCGGCGAGATTGTTGGTTTTGAGGTTTGGCGGCTCATTATTCTCTTAAGAACGATAGTACCGGTATTACAGGTAATAGTCTTCACCGCTGTCAGGACGAAAGTGGGCGGGTCACGAAGAGGTGTATTTGGTTGGTTAAAGGGGACATCGTCAAGTTTAGGATTACAAAAAATCACTTGTAACCGACATGCTTCCCCCTATCTCAAGTAAAAAATAAAAAAAAAGGTTTCCTAATTAAAAAGGCTTTTCTAACAGAAACGGAAACAATAAAAAAAAGGGGGAGGGAACAAAAAAAACCGGGAAGCGAAGGTACGAGAGGATCTGTTTATACAATCCCCCGATTTGTCACTCCCAGGACCCCTAGTTAGCAGGGGATTTTTTTTCTCTTTACGCTGACCCAGTGAGTTGTAGGCGTCAAAACTGCCCCTTAAAAAAAACTGTGTGCAGCATATTTGTCAGTTGCCATCCAGATACTTTTTGTAATAAAAGAACTTACCGTTCCTGTCAGTAAGAGTATCCAATGATCTGTTCTTGAGAAGCCACGATCGGTCCGCCGGGCCCAAATATCTTGATGCAGCTCTTATAAGAAATCCGCGGTCCACAACCCAGTCTACAAATCGTCAGATCACTAATAGAGCCACACCAAAAAGCTCAAAGTCGACGAGCTTTATTCCGGCACCCTTAGCTACGAATCCCAGCATGATACCGCCAACGTCCAGCCCGCCCATCTTTGGGTGCGGACGGGACAGTTGGGAACATTGTCTCGGACGGCGGGCCGCTGCAGGGCGCAGTAGGGGACGGCGGAGAATAGTGGGGGACGGCCGGGGATGATCGAGGATGGTGGAGGGCGGCTGGGGGCGGCTGGGGATAGGGGACCGTTGAAAATAGCAGTTAAATACCCGTAGCTTGAAACTACAGCGGTGTGCGTACCTCTCATATGAGGATGCGTAGGCGGTGAAAAGTTTTAGCCTCTATGTTTCCCTTCCTCTTTCTTTTCTCTTTCACTGAAGTAAAATCATCTCCACTCTCCTCGCTTCTCTTCTCTATTGTCTACACATACAATACATGGTTCCCTCATCTTCATCAGAGCCATCTCCATCCACTGCGCAAAACCCTCTTTTCAATCATTACCACTGCAAAAACCACTGGTTTTATCCCCTCCATCTACTTCAATTTCCAACAGGGACTGTAGGGGACGGCATGAGTGATGTTTCATGATGCGATAATAATTCGTTTGAAGATGTATGATTTCAACTTGGCTGGTATCAAGCACCCCCAAACCGGCAGACCCTGAGCCGTAGTCCGTCCCGTCCTACACCGAAGAGGTATGATACGGACTGGAAAGCTGGGAGCACTGCTGTCCACCCCCCTGCCCTGAACTAATAATATGTCTCGCCCTGTAGGGCCTACTGCCAGGAATAAGGGGCGCTGCCGGGTGGGAACATCGGCAGAAATCCGTACAAACAAAAGAATAAAGTGAAAATGAGGTAAAAGCAAACGATGATCGTTAATAATGTGAGATAGCACTGCCCTTTGACTAATTCTCACTGGCACACTCGTAAGGTCATTCGTATTCACATTCGTTCCGGATGTGTTGATCCGCCCGCCGGAAAAGCTCGTGTGCGCATTCGTTTGTGTGTCGTCGGAAGAAAGGTGGGGAGTCGCTTAGATTTCACAGGTGAAAAAACCTTCTCCGCCAAACCCTTCTCAGAGCTTTTAACCCAAACAAGACCCTAAGAGTCCCAGTCACAACACAAATATACGTGTCCACATCAGGCAACCTATAATAAACCCACTAACAGTACTATACCAACTCCCACACAACTCTCCCCCGTCTAATCCCCCTTTCCTGCCTCTGCGATCACCCCCTCTTCTCATATCCACCTACGCCGCTCTACCATCAACAGTAATTGGGCCAATAAGCCCCGCTCTCAGATACCCTGATGGATATCAACAGCAAAAGGTTCCAACGGGAGGAGAATGGGACAGAGCTCTACGATCTGGAAACAGAAATCAAGGAGCTCGAGAAAAAACTCCAGGAGATGGAAAAAAAGGATAACCAAATGCGGGATGCTGAGGCGAGTAGTAGGTTGGAAATGGAACGCCTAGAAAAAACAGTCAAGGCGCGTGCCGAGAGGGTGAATATATTATCCCAGAAGTTAGAGACTGTCATGAAGGACAGAGTGGTCTCGATTGTCGCAGCTGTGGTCATGAAAGCCATGCATACAAAGGCAGCCGAGATCTCTCAACAAGATCAGAATGCCGGAATGCAATCTGACTGCCTTGAGAGGATCCGCACTCTCCAGAGCCGGTCCCAGGAGTCAAGCTATGAGAATGCTGAACAGGTAGCCGAGTTTGCGGATATGGTGAGTTCTATTTCCCTTCCATCAAACATGACCGAGCAATACTCTGCGCTAGCCCCCCACCTCCCACACCCCCCCTCCCCCCCAACACCTCTAGCAATCCCCGCCCCACCAAGACGATGTGGTGGATAGGGGGTGGGACATACCGGTGCCGGTACCTTTGGTTAGTAGTGCTAACGTTATGAATTAGTGGTCGGAAGTAGTAGCAGAAGGGAATCCTGCTGTCCATGAGGTAACGGGTGATGATGTGGTGGCAATCCTCCCGCATTGCGAGGAGAGATTGCGCCATGTTCTTGAGCAGGCATTCAAGTCACTCTGGGGGATATCTCCGAGCGACTGGCCAAGTGCAACTCCTGAACAGAAGGGGCTCGTGTTTCGCGATTGTAAGTTTTTTTTTCCAAGCCAAATTAATATTGGTTCATCCAGTTGCTAATCGATATGGGATAGGTACAGATTGCGAACTCGATCGCCTAGGCTAGTTGCCTCCCCCCGTTCTCTCACCCAGCTTTCGCTTCTCGTACCTCTCTCTCCATGCCATTGCAATCCCCGGTTGGGTAGCCAATACGGAGGCACAGCTCCCAAGTTTTGTATGTTACACCGGTTGCTAACACGATGCCCACTGCGAGTGTAACATACAAAACCTAGGTGCTGTATGATACCTCCGTAAGTCATCCCTCTTCGCCTGCCAACACCGTGTGGGATCTCCTGATACCCTGGTTATCGCACCGTGGAGAAGGGGGGGCTTGGGTCGTGGTTTGGAACAATTCGTACAAATATTTTCTTGCTCTATCCACCTTTAGGGGGAGCTACTTGTGCAGGTTTCTTTTACTCTTATTTTTGCTTGTATTTTTGCTCTTTCTATTTCTTGTTCCGCTGTTTCTTTCTCTACTTCTCCCCTCAGCTATGGCATTTACCAAGCAAGAGAATCGAAGCGATTGGCTTGGCGTACATAGTCACCAACGGCACAAGGGCTAAAGCTCCGAACCAATTTCATAGGTCAATATATAACTCCTGGATGTAAATCAGAGAGTCGTGTTAGATTTTGGGCATCGCGACCCTCCAAAACTAGCTTCTTTCCCTGTTGCGAGGGGAAATTAAGCCCACCGCTCTCTGATTAGCATCCGTCCATCATATATCCCTAACAACATCTCTCTGGGGGCAACTGTTTTGTTAGCACTTGCGCGATAGCTTTTACCCTCCTCGATCGCCAATACACTCCCATTTCTTGTGGCCGGGTCCACCTGCCCGTTGCCCGGTCATGAGGCATGGTATGTTGGGAAGCGAGGGGTCAATGACACTACTCTCAGGTTAACGACCGACACCTACCTACCACGCGTGTTGTGAGAATATTGGATAGAATGATGATACTAGATATGAAGAAGTGATCGATTGCTTGAGAAACTAGAATGCTTGACACTTTTCAAAGGGAAGAGCTGAAGACCTTGACTATCTACTGTTTTGGAGCAGGACAAATAGCTTGAGCGAACAATAACAATAATAGAGAAAAGAGGTGCGAGAAAGGCAAGGAGGTCTAGATGCGCCATCAGGTTTAATGCAAGGAGAAAGTATCAGTAGTAGGAGTATGATAACACTGCAGTAGTGCGAGAAGTATGTTTCAACAACGCGACAGGGAACGGAAATGAGTGATATTTGGTGATGAGTTAAAGTCTCACACCGGTAGTTCAGGTCCGGGAAATGAGTGCTATTATTGTTCTATGATAGCAGGTTTCACTTCTGCATGGTGTGACCTTCCAGTAAAAATATTATAGGTCTACTACTGTACTCATTTTGAATCTTCGTTTACATGGAGAATCATTTTTTGCCCCCCCCCCCCCCCAATAAAATTTTCATCAACAAGTTGCCCGGGACTATGATATTTCCTTCTTATGCGCAAGTCAACAGAATACCACCACCACCACCATCCCCTGAACAGCCAAAACATCCTGAGTATGATATGATTACCACCCCCAGAGCCCGTACTAGTTAGTACCGCAGTTTATTTTTTTCCAGTTCGTGGTTAGAGAACTGCAAAACTGCCTCTCTTGAACCCTGGTGAAACCGGCGAGATGTAGATAAATAAAGCTAGGTAGTAAATCCAGATCAAAACAATCTCCTACCGCACAATCCAAGGGACTTGTTAACTTTTCTAAAAAGATGGAGCACCAGCTGCTTAGATAACCCCCCCCCCCCGGACGCCGACGGAGAGTATATGTTAGCGACGAAAACGAACGTACCCCCCAACTCCCTAGGTAAATATGATCAACCCTCACACGCCCCTGGATGATGGTGACTACCATCCAAATTTCGATCTCACTTTCACCGTGACCCGGCGGCACTGTAAACAATCCAGAATTCCTATGATACCCCGTTGTATTTCCACCATACGGCGAAAAGGCTCTATGTCAAGCTAAACATCAGCACCCATCGGGGGGGGGAACACCACCGCGCCGCACATCTCCCTTTATCACCCTGGTACAGTTTCCCCAACCAACCCCCCACCTTCACTCCCACAAAAAAAAAAAGAAAAGAACCACCCAAAACCATAAAACAACCCCAAACACCACCTCCGATTCTCCTCAAATCCAATCCCCAGCTCTACAATACCCCCACGCAGACACTAGCACCGTGGAACAGAATTCCCATGACAATAACACGGCAAGCCTCGCAAGACCCAGGTGCTAAAATATCCTGGCAATTCCAGCGGGAATATTATCGGAGCGACGGGTGTCGTGGACTCGGGTGTATGTTCAGTACATTTCGCTCTCGGCGGTGGGGCGGGGCTAGTGTGCTTGGATGTGGTGGTGGTGAGTAGACTGCAGATGATGATGGTATGGCGCTTGGGTTCTATGGTGTAGCCGATGAGATTCGCATCTGTGCATAGGGGAAAGTGTTGTTCCGACATCGATTGCCCCCTCAATGTTTAAATTTATACCAGGGATTTTGTGGTTGTTGTTTGACTCTTGTGCGAGTATCATACTCTTAGCGCTATCCGGCGAACCTTCAGTTGCAATCACAAAACATCACCCGGGAAAGTAGAATACCGAACTCGGCGTGGTTCACGTTACACTAGGGATCGCCTCGGACATAATATTTTGACCACTTAATAGCGCTTACACCTCTACGGTATATC
Source organism: Tuber indicum (assembly GCA_006112555.1). NCBI lineage: Eukaryota > Fungi > Ascomycota > Pezizomycetes > Pezizales > Tuberaceae > Tuber > Tuber indicum. The sequence continues at coordinate 103,439 of VBSK01000029.1, read as the reverse complement.
CTAGGAATCAACGACGCCCCGCACCCAGCATTATCCCCCTCCAGCCCCCCTCCAGCCCAACCCATACGATAACGACAGGACCAACTCGTAATCATGACACAAAAGGGAAGACAAATTAAGGCAAATAATCAACAAAAGAAAGCAAAAATTACAAAACTGGCGAACCTATATTACAATGTCAAGACAAACATCCACCGAAACCCCTTCCAAGCTTTCCAAAAATGGCCAATGGAAGCCCTTCCAACTAAACCCTCTCCTCGACATGGATTTGCACATCCGTCGTAACCTTTACACCCTCCCCTATTCCCCCATGCCCACCACTACCCCCATTCTCATTCAAGCACTCCTCACTCCCGGAGACACTCCTGCCAGCCATCTGTCCCTCAATCTCGGTACAAGTTCCGAAACCGAGTTGCTCCGTGGAGGAACTTTCCTCGCGATGCGTTACAGGGTTGAGTGAACCGAGGGCGTAAGATGCGGGATGAGATCTGGGTTTGGTGGGTTTTGAATTGCCGCTGCGGCCGTAGGATTCTGATGTAGGGTGGGTGTAGGATTTGTTGGCGGTGACACCCAGGACGCTGGGGAGGAATTTGCTGAAGAAAGGTTTTATTGCGGGGGCGGAACCGCATACTATGCTTATAGTTGCTTCCACGCTTGGGGGGGCCGTTAGTCAAGTCCGCTATGTGCAAGGGGAGAGGGGGGGAGTTACATTGACCAGACAGATATATCCACGCCGTCGACTAATTTTCTCTTGTTAGTTCTCTTACAGTTGGAATATGGAAGAGTAAGTGACCGTACATGAGGGGTCTTTAGAATTCACAAACACATTAATACTGAACAATCTGAAGATGCCAGCAAGAACGCCCCTAGTAATTTCCACCTGTTAGTTCTACATATCTTCCCCTTCTCCGGAACGGAACGGAATATACTCACAGCCCTCCCAACGCAAAAATCCCAACCAAACCTTTCTTCTGCCGGGGGGGCAACTGTACATTCCAAATCATCTTCAACGGTAGCAACCAGACAAAAAAGTCCGTGAAGATATTAACTGCTGGTAGAGTATACTGTAAAGCACGCTGATCCAAACAGACACCCTTCATGTTCTTCCCCTCGGGAGTGACCATCTTCCAAAAATATTCTGGCGGCACGCACGAAAAGATGGAAACCAGGACTGCGGCTAAACTGAAGCACGTGGTAAATGTCAGGAGGGACCAGGCTACCCGGGTGGTGGTTTTTGACGTGGTTAATCTTATTACGAAGAGGATTACAGAGGCCTTGCAGAAACCTAGGCATGCAAAGTAGAATATTTGGGCTACGTAGCCCGCCTGGGTGGGAGGTATCAGTACACCAAATAACTATGAGAGAGGAAGGGAAAAGGCAGTCACCTTGCGAGCATGAACACCCAATTCTTTAGGTACGGTAGATATATGCCTTCCTGTCCCAAAATGTGCCGCACCTAACATCTCCATTTAGTGCCTCGAGCAAAATGTAACCAAACAAGAAAACCCCCCCCCAAAAAAAATCCCAGGATGACAAACCTATTAAATTCGGCACCACAATTCCCAATTCAGAAATCTACAAACCACCAAATGCACAATTATCAAGTCAGTCCACACACTCTCCATCTCCCTCTCTACCCGCAATTTTCTGACATTGATGAACACAGTTGCTATTGCATGCATGCAATTGAGCAAAAAAAAAAAAAAAAAAAAAAAATTTGGCCGGAGCCTCAAGATTTTGGCAGTATGCAATAGCAGTCGTGTTTCACAAACGTCAGGAAACCACGAGTAGAAATAAAACTCTTCTTCCTCCGAAGAGTTCCCCCAGGATACCAATCCAACCGAGACATAACTCACCGCAGCGAAAACCATTGTCCAATCATCAGCCCCCATACTCCCAAGCAGATAGGCCCTGGAATAGACCCTCATGGTGATGGCCACCCACGTGAGAGTGATCAGTGTGATAGAGCTTCCCACCAACTCGCCGGCATTGCTGTCGGCCTGGTTGGTGGATTTTGGACCGAACAAACTCCTCTCAGCTAACCCGAGATGCATATTTCCGGTAGCGAAGGGCAAGGGGACGAAAGGTAGAAGAATATGAGAATATAGTATGGAACGAAAACTGGAATAATTATAGAAAAAAATATGGACACACAAACAGGGACAACCATATTTGCGGGGGGGGGGGGAATGGAAGGGCATTTATCGTGTCATGTCAGGGAGGTGCAAGGGTCAGGCAATGAAAATTGGTACGCCGAAAAACTAGGATTTCAGTAGCGGTGGTGCGCACCCAAGAGACATGATCCTGGAAGGATCTCCGCATCCCCTGTCTCGGTCACTCAGTAAATTTCTAAGAAATATAGTCGATAGATGAAGGAATACACACTCTAATTCAACCCACCTATCGAAAGGATCCTGCATTCCAGGCCCCCGTTGAGCAATGGAGGATCTGCGTCTCCAGGCCATACCACCAATCTCGAGCAACATCGACATCGAGGCCTGACTCCACACCTCTCTTTTGCCTGGGCCTTACATTATACTGCGTTTACAATACCTGGACAACTAAGCACCGTCGAGCACAGTACTCGAGTATGAGAGGCAGAGGCAGAAGGGGCGCGGGAGCGAGCACGAAGCACAACGCTAACAAACCAGACATCGTCCAATCCATCAGGTCTCTCCTCGATGGTCCCATGGCAAGCAAGCTACGATAGCATCATACGAAGTGGCTGATCTCAATTCCAGGCGGTAGTCCCTATCCAGGCATACAAAAAAATAATATTCACGAAGAGCTTCCCACGTTTCCCCGCGGATAATGCCGTTAGAGTACCGCACTGTACTTGTAAGCACTCATATTTCTACGGGTACGGTATCGTACAAGTACTGCTAGAACTGAGCTCTCCCGGCAGTCCCGCGGGCTTTTACTAGTACGCGAGTATGGAGTACTGTACCCAATAAAGCGTTGAGGGGAACGACTAATCTAGGTTAACCCGCAAAAATAATCCTCGTCTAGCACGAAAAAGCATTTCCATGTGTGTGCTCGTGCGAGTAACATGCTTGATCTTCGAAGCACTAACGAGTACCGTAGTTTGGTTTTACTTTTCCCCAGGAATTGGGTCTAGGGTTAGGCCGAGAGTGAAACAGGCGTCCTTCATCCTCTTTTTGTTTTTCTATTTCCTCTCTTTCCTTTTTTTTTTCACCTTCTTTTCCCTTTTCCCCCTAGTTGTGGCGGGATTTGCATAGACCATCCCGGGGATTAGTCCTTGCGCAGTCCTTCTAGAGTGCTCATGATAATGCGGTAGTACGAGTACAGTACTGGTGCCAAGGGATATAATATCTTGGCCGGCGATACTGTAGGAAGTGATACTTGCCTGTTGTGGCAGTCGGAACTCTTCTTCGCGAGGGGTTACTCGAACCGTATCATATCGTATCGTATCTTGCTCTGGCGCTGTGTGTGGTCCAGTGATGGGGGGGGAGGGGGGTTGGCCTTGGCGTTTTGGAAACCTGGGACTGGAAAGAAGGTTCGCAGAGTTTTTTTGGTAGGAAAAAGTGAATCCTAGACAAACCCACATTAAGCGAGCGAGAGAGTGGAGATTGTATGATAAACTCTAAAGCGCCGAGAAACTATCACACCATCCCGGTATGATACTGTGAAAACCAAATACAGAAAACCCCACAGCAGAATACCGGCAGCCCTGGAGCTTCCACTCGATAAACTAGCGGTGGATCAACAAATTGGCCAAAGCCAAAGCCGAAACTGCTCGAAGTAAATACCATACGATTGGTCCCGCCCATCAAAGCCACAATCCTGCAGTATGATAGGTGCTTTCCACAGCACTGTAATATACCCTCATCGGCCAACCCCGGCCCACCATCACGACCATATATACATGGCACCAGTACTAGTACAAGTGCCCCGAGAGACGTCTTCCTACAAGGGAGGAGTCGTTTTTCTGATTAACCATTCCTGTCTTGTACGAGGAAATCTCCCGTAGCACTGGTGCCTGTGCTCGGGCACAAGGGTAAGTGGAGCACCATAGTATGCACAGTACCCTATAAATGTCTAAGCTTACAAGATACTTTGAGATAATAGCAACTAAACAGAATTGAATAAGAAATACGGTACGAGTAGTGTTTATTGACAAGAAGGAAACACATGATATTGCCACTCACATATTTGCAACCCCCCCCCCCCTAGATGGGCCTATAACCAGCAACCTACTGGCAAAAAGGATGTAGAGACCACCCAGGATGACCACAACAGAGTCAGCATACTACAGGACAAAGAAGGGCGGACACGGATAGGGCAGGAGCGTGAAATCGATAGCTAAACTTGACAAAAGGTAACTTGAAGCTGAGTTCTGTATCTCTGATTGACGCAAATCAATAATAACAGATCTATGAGCATGTGAAAAAGGGCGACAGTGCCGGTACCGTATTCAGATTACTATCGAATTGGATCTGAATTGGCCACCCACTAATCTTTGATGATGGGGAAATCACGGGCCCTCCCGGGGTGCAGCTAGGCCAAAACATATCCAATGGTAGAAATTTGGGTAGAACATCTTGATAGACTCATATGTAAATACGGTACCGTACCGTACTCTAATAGAATGCCATAGATTGCATAGGAGGTTGCAGCGCCAAATTTTTGCGTCTTTTACCAGCAAGGAGTGCTCCACTTGCAGGGGGTGTGGGGGTGAATTGGGTATAGTTGCTTGGAGAACTTTCATCCTCACCCAAGAACCCCCAAGCCACAATACCTTGAGCAGTACGAGTACGTGTACTGTAGCATGTCAGAATGTCATACCGGTACGAGTACAGTACCGGTACTCGAGCAGACTACGGCGAGTAAGCCGGCACTCTCTCCGCAATAATAAAAAAAAAAAACCGGCAACCAACTAATCCACCAAACAAGCAAATATGATTGGGGCTGCCATCGGCAACCCGAATCAGCCATCATACTCGAGTACCCCGCTGACCACCAGCCGCCTTCAAAAGTACTCGAGTACTCGTACTGTAGTCGTACAGTATAACATCCCGAAACCGTGCAGTCAGGACCCTCAGATCTGAACCGTGATTTTCAGCGGCTTGGCGAACAGATTTCGTGATACGACCGACACCCGTGGGATTAGCGATCACGAGTACGGCATCGTAGCCGTAGCTAAATTACCGAGACCTTCTTCGCTCCTTCCAATTGGTAGACTATGATCAAATGACAATCTCCTTCCAAGCCCACCCCACTCTGAGCCGAACCGAACACACTCCGAGAAGCCACGGGGGTAAACCATAAACCAGCACCGTATTGTACCGGTAGGTTACCATAGCGAGGTTCTGCTCTGTAGTGCACATTCCACATGCATAATATGTTGCCCGAGAAATGGTAAGGATTATGTCGGGATACCGTAATGGTGCTCCTATTTCTAACAGCGACCGTGCACATCATATCTAGACATCTATGACTAGGGAAACATCGAGGTATTCCTTCCAAGTTCTGCCAAGGGATCTTGCGTAGTCAGAAAACAATGTACGAGTACGATACAGTAGAGTGTAGATAGGGGCTATTCGAAGACCCAAACACATGCAACAACAAATCAGGACGACAAAGGTCAAACCATTAGATAATGGTAAGGTTTGAGATTTGCTTTGGTGGCATGATACCACCGGTAGCCCCCTTTGGTTGTCTATCGGTCATACATTATCTCTGCACAAGCTTATCTGAGCTTCCAGTTAGCACGATAAAAATTTTCTCTGCAACTACTATCTATCCTAGTCGAACCCTCCCTCTGGTAACATTAATAAGGGTCCTCAAACCTTGGACTGCATTCGGATGGGTTCGGGAAGGAAATTTGCTACCAGTGCTTGCTGGTTCAAGTTCCCATCCCCATTCAAAGCGAACCCATCGGGCCCCAGTATTCTCAGCAGATTGACTTTTGCTGGCATCAGTGGGGTTGACACTCTCCAAGCAAAATCTAGTTAGCTCATGCATTTTCCCACTACGAACAGCATGTGCTCGAGTACGGTAACAGTGTTTTGAACTTAGGGATGTCCAAATCCCTTTTTCGGATACCAAACCTTCTTGACAGATAGTCCATGGCATTGGTTGTTCTGTTCGCTTGAGGGAAAACGAACCCATCCAAGGTTTAATGGCCCTAAATGTGCCGGATGGAGCAGAATCACGCCAGTGTGATGAAAACCTGGACAGATGAGGACAAACCCGTCCAAAACAACCAAAAAAGTGACTTTGACGACAAAATCTATCAACTCTCCAAAAGACCCAGAAATTCTAGAAACAAAGTTCCAGAGTAATCAGAACTCTAAAAACTAGTTTATAATTGAACCACCAGGAGCACTCGCGCCTGGCGCCGCGGAGTTGAGGCTGGACACTTTGTGTGGGAGTTGCCATCTTAGTACTCGTAGCCCAACCTCAACTCGACCGTGAGAATACCTCACAGCAGAGATTCTTTTTATCGTGCAAACTAGGGCTCAGTCAACTTCATGTACTGTACTCGTACTTGTACTCGAGTAGGGAAAACGTGGCGTTATTTTTAGCTGATGGTCTGTCCATCTCCCCCGCCAATCCCGAGTACCGTACTCGTCCTTGGTACTGTACCTGTACTCGAGTGCTCGAGTATTAGACTTGAAAGGTGTACTACTCGTAGTACTAGTACAGTACCCGAAAACAGGGGGAACAGATTTTGTATGGGCGCTCAGATACGCACAGATATTTTCCATACTCGAGTATTTCTTTGATCCCTGTTTTCGGGTACGATACATCTTACCGGGAACGAGTACGAGCTCACCGGTGTGTTACTTTAGTTCCTGTCCCAACACTACCTAGTCTCCTCTTCAAGCGGGACCTGAAAATCTCGCAGACAAATATTTCTCGGCACCCCCGGTACCTGTACGGGGTGGAACCTCGGTGTCTCGGGGCATCGCTTTCTCGGGCACGGCACGGCGAAACTGGATTCGCATCGCACATGATACTTGGGCTATGATATGGTTTGTGGCGCCCCTATCGTTGACCCTCTCTCGCACGACATCGGCACTTGGCACACTCCCCCGAGCAACCACCAACCGGCCAATCAATAGCCGGCTTCCCACACCGCTGACCTCCGGAAGATATTTCCCACAAGAAAATTCCTGCAGCCCAGCCTATCGGTATCTCGCTGCGCCAAAGACTGCCGGTACTGTTGAAGAATTATCCTTCCCCCATCATTTATGACGGCAGTCCTAAGAAAAGCCCTCCAAGCCCCCCAAATGCTGATTCCAAGCCGTGCCGTAATATCGTTTTCTCGAAGGTGGTCAGTTCACTGTGCTTAGACTCTGCTAGCACTCTAACCCTCCCAAATTTTTCCCCTCTCGACGCCACGGAGGGGCACCGATTGCTTCCCTAACCGAGATAGGTAAAGCTCACAGCTGAAAGAAAGGAACGAAAGCGAGTTGTAAGAAATTGCACCCTGGGAAAAGAAAAGAAAAATCCCCGAGAAATGTTAGCATTGACGACCATACAAGTGATAATAATACCGGTACTCGGGTACACTCCCCAAAAACTCCACTCATACCAGGAGAGAAGTATGATGCCCAATAATAGGGATCCGCGAAATACCGTATGGCGAAAAATCCGTGCGCATCTGAGTAGCATGCACACTCACCGCCCCGCCTATCGAACACTTCTCGAGTTCTCGCCTGCTATGGGTGGACTACTGTACTAGTACGAGTACTCGAGTAACGGTATCCAGAAACCACCGGCAAATCCCGTCTTGGGTCCCACAAGACCCCAGAATGCCCTGCGACTCATAACGCTACTCGAGTACCGGTATGGTAAAAGCCGGAATAATCCAGAAGGACGCTGGGACGTCCAGGATTTCCCCCCCCGGATTGAGGGGGGAGCACAGCGAAAATACCGGTACCGTATTCCCTTCAGCCCTCAGCTGAGAAGGGTGAGAAGGAGGAACGGATACAACGGCCTTACCGGGAGAGGTAACTCAGCGTCCTGCGGAGATTCTACAGTACCGGTAGGTTATTCTAACCCTTCAGTGCCGTGACATTCTGCTGCAGACAGGCAGGCCATGTGGTTGGATATGAACTGCTGCCGCACTAGCACTCGAGTACATGAACCGGTAGCACAGTGCCCTGGTGGGTGGGAAGCGCATTCGAGTTCCCAGTAACTTTAACGGTCGGACAGCTGACCGAGGACGGGGGGTGGCAGTTCAAGGAAGGTCACTGTACCGGCATGGATCCTGCACACTACTCGAGTACTCGAGTACACGCGAGCGGGTGAGGGAGTGACAGACGCGACATTGCGGGGTGGGAAGGGTGAGAAAATTCTTCACGTCAGGGGGAGAAGTGGAGGCGGGATGGTGTGATATGGGGTCGGTTACATAGTGTTGGGGGGGATTCCCCGGGGTGAAAAGGTCGTAAATTCTGGCTATATGCCCAGGCACGTGTCTCGTGATGTATCATACGGTAATGATGTTCGTTTCTTGTCTACCGCATCAGTCTGCTAAGGTACTTGGAAGTAGGACCCGCAACAAAACAACCGAACCAAACTCAATAACAAATATCCCGAATGCACCCCCTAATACCTAACACCCACCACCACCACCAACCCTCCCAACCTCACTCCTAGCCCACTCCCTCAAGACCCCCTTGAGCACCTTCCCCGTAGCATTCTTCGGGATCGTATCCACAAAGACAACCCCCCCTTCAAGCCTCTTGTACGTCGCGACTTGACTCTTGACAAACTCTTTCACCCCGTCCTCATCTAACGGCGCCGTCTCGTCTGCGGTGCTCCTGGGGCGCAGAACGATGTATGCCCTCGGAAGCTCGCTTCCGTACTCCTCTAGGATAACACCTATCACCGCTGCGTCTAGTATCTGCGGGTGGGCCAGCAATATGCCCTCTAGTTCTACCGGAGCGACCTGGAAACCGCGGACTTTGATAAGTTCCTAGATGCGCAGGAAAGAGCGCGGAATTATTAGTTCGCGCTATATGGACTACCATACCCTTTCGTAAAAGTTGGATTAGTCCTAAGGAGGGTCTTCCTAATTGTCTTTCGCTACCATACTTGCTTAACGTGTGAATGTTTGGGGGTCTTGCCCTCTGCTTGGCCCGCCCGCCCTTAGCTCCAATCCGACTTTTACGAAAAGGTTCAGTAACTAATTGGCGTAGTGTAACGCAATGAGCCATGATGGAGTTTTCGCTACTGTAGCCGCTGTACTAGGCACTGGGTTTGTGAGGGGAGGAGGAGAAAGGGTAAACGGTGCTACTGCGGCAAACGAACCTTTTTCCTGTCTATCAGGTACCATTTCTTGGTTTCCCGATCACAGTACCCTACATCGCCAGTGTGATAGAATCCGCCCTGGTCCCAGGACGTGCGGGTAGCGTCCGGGTTCCCGAAGTAGCCTTTTACGATTGTCGGACCGCTGTACTCCTCGTGGCATCGCACATATCGTGCATACTGTTAGCCAGGTGACCCCGGCCAAATTGAAGGAGAGGGCTCCAGACGCGGTACCGCATTGCAAGACCTTTTAACAGCAATGGGCGGGGCAACAGCTTGCTTGCTTACCGTAGGCATATTTCGCCAGTGGCATTGTAGTCGCTGATGTCTGCTCCTTCGTCGTCTACGATCCTGTCCGTTGCGAAGTGAAGGAGACAACAGCATTAGGGCTCGCTTGCTCCTTAACCGAGGGGGAAAAAAGAGCTGGGAGAAAAGGTGGAAGTGATCCCGCATACTTAGCTTCAATACCCGGTATCAATCTCCCTACGCTCCCAGTACCGTCGAGTTCTGGGTGATTAAATTTAGTCACGATGCAAGTCGCCTCGGTCATTCCCCATAGCTGGGTGATCCTTGGTTCGTTCTCTTCTGGTCCCTTCACAGGTTTGATCTTCCGGATCAACGTCCTCTGGATATCGGGGTTCAATGCCCACGCAGACGAAATCACCATCCTCAACGACGAAATATCGTGCCTATCCGTTAGCGGGGATTTAATGATCCCGGTGGCGATGATGGGCGGGAGGGAGGTGTGAGTTGCTTTGTACTTTTCCACAGTGGAGAGCCAGTTTTCCATGTCGAACCTCCGGAGGACGTATCCAGTCGTGGGCTTTCGGAACATACTCGTGAAGACCAGGGGGACGTTGGCGACGTGGAACATGGGGAGTTTTAGGGTCCAGATTTGCTATCATTCCGTGTTATAGCTTAGCTCGGGGATATAATAATTGAAGATGTAATAATGGTAGTAATAGTAGTAATAGCGAACCCACCCCTTCGAGTCCATTTTCGGTCTCATGCGCGAGTTCGTGCTGCGCTACAATGTTGTAATGCGTGATTTCCACTCCCTTCGGTAACCCCGACGTTCCGCTGCTAAAGAGTCTACAGGCAACCGTATTCTCGGCCATTTCTTTATCATCAAACCTTACCCAATCCTCCCCTTCCTTTCCCCCAGCATTGAGTAACTCCTCCCATGAACTCTCCCCAGCAGGAACGCTCTGTCCCTCCCTGGGATTGAACACATACACCGCTTTAACACTCCCCTCCGGCAACCCCTCAATCGCCGCCCGAACGTTCACCAGCAATTCCGGCTCGGAAATCACGATCCTCGTTTGCGACGTCGCGATATGGTGAATCAATTCCCGGGGAGTGTACGACGGGTTCGAGCCCGCAAATACCCCGCCGGCGCCGATTATGGAGAGGCCAAGGATGGGGTAGTAAATCTGCGGTACAGATACCGATACCCATCCGTTAGCTCGTTATCGGGAGGCCTATTCGGAACTTGGGGGGGGGGTTACATCGTTGAAAGAATGTATAAGAACGCAATCCCCCTTTCCCATCCCTGCCGCCTTTAAGCCCTTGATCAATCTCCGGATTGTGTTACGGGCGTGGCCGAAGGTTACGTAGCGGGAGTCATTATTCGCGTCAATCAGGATCTAGGGCGCTCAATATCTTTAGCCTTCAACCTCCGTCACTCGCAAAATGGAGCGGAAGAAATATCATACCTTCCGATCATCCTCACATCTTGGTTCATCGAAAATCCATGATAGGATATCCTTCGTGGGTATCGGCGGCGGAGCGGGTCCTTTAAAGAATGCCGGCTCCATTGTTTTGTTTCACTATTCTCCTTCCCTTCCCTTTATGGCTCAGGTTGTCGAGTTCGCACCTCGGCGAAGCTGTGGCTGCACTGTCAAGCCAGGACCACAACGGTGCTTAAGTATAATGCCGTACTTTGCTACCCCGCACCTAAACGCCCTTGGATGCCTCCCCTACCCACCTATCCTGCCCACTTCACTTCTCTCCCCGGACCGGGGGCTAAAAGGAATAGGTAGAGAGATGGGTATATAATATTATTATTATATATAAAAAAAAGCGGGAAAACATCACATCACTAGCGTACTTGAGTAAGAAGTGCTCGAGTGACCCCCGGTAAAAATATGAGCTCTTATGCTATACACGTGACATGACTAATACGATCATCGGGGCACTGAACTTGCACTCGCAGTTGAAGCCGGGTCAGCGAGACAAGGATAAATAGATTATATCGAAGCACTCGCAACGGGGGTCAAGTACTCGAGTATTGGAACAACCTGCTGTCTGGGCGTAATTATTCTATTTGGGTATTTCCATGGACTTTTAATTCAGATCCTACATACTTAAGAAATATCCGGTACGAATTGACACCCCCTTTTTGGGAGGTTCGCGAGAATCCCGGCGCTTCTTCACTCCCACACAAAATCCCCCTGCATGTCCCAATACTTTACCCCTGCCCCGTAATAATTGTACTCAAGTACAGTACATACGGGGGATGAGAGGGTGGAATATCTGCATCACGAGGTACGGCGTCGCAAGTTACTCGGATAAAAGTAAAATGTGCTTGGTCGTCGAAATCCCCCCCTCCCCCCCGGCACAAGAGTGAGAGATGTCACCGAAAACCCCTACCCTTTCAACTATTGGGACAAGAAAAATGGAGTATCGTAAGAAAATGACAATAACCTCACCACCGAGAGGAAAGTACAACAACGCCCCTAACACATTTCCATTATATATGGGCGCTGACGATAGCTAGCCTTGTCCTATGCGGGGGGGGACTGAGGTTGGAACACAACCAACACTGGTTTCTGGGGAGAAAGAAGTCTGGATGTCAGTATTCCGGATAACTCATGAATGAGACTCAGGGAGCCATACAAAAATTAACGATACGACAGAGTGACCGACTCTCTCTCCCCCCATCCAATAGTACTAAAAACACTATTTTTTTCCTCCAGAGCAGACTGGTGAGTGATATCGTACGTGATTTGGAATTACTCATCTGACCTACCGGCCTATCACCAACAAAACAAGTACCCGAATTATCTGCCTACCGTGTTTTTCCGGTCGCTGGTCAATTAGTGTTCTGGCAGGCAGAGCGACGTATCGGTACCGCGGGGGATCTTCCGGTCTGCCCCCCTTGCGCATGGATCAGAGCATATTTTTACCCATTCAACGAAGCACCCCCCCCCCCCCTCCAGCCCTGATCAAACCCCACCAGATCCAAGACCGGGAACGTCAAATGTCGGGGTCAACACCAGAATCCCAAATCACGGCACGCATGATGCTGTGAAAGTACAAATTGCAAGTTCCGGGCACGCACACATTTATAGGTGCCGGGAACCATCCACGGGTGCCATGGATTCAACCTTTTTCCAAGATGAGAACTGGATGGGAGGGATGCAAGGGTTGTAACAGTACATCATTGGGATGTGGCTCAACATTTGTGGAAGGGTGGTTACGAGTGAGAATGTGTGCTTCTGCCCCTTTATTTGCGAGGAGAGTAAAGGTAGTTATCCTGGGTGGAGAATCACTTAAGAACGCAGTAAAGTAGTGGTGTAATCCACTTCAATTGGAGGAAAATAAGATAACAGCTGGCATATCATTGCTTGCGGGAATCTGGTCTAAACCACAGCGTACGCAGCCTCAATCGCCCGCCCATTCACCCACCGCAAACTACCATTCATCGATGGGGTGCGTCATCTAAGTTTGTAAACCCTGACAGTATTTCTCGAAAACAGCTTCTCCATCGCATCCTCATCCTGACCTAGCTTCTGCATCACCTTAGCCGCCAATCCACGCCAAGTCTCCCACGCACTAAGTTCTCCGGATGGATAAATCTTCTCGAACCCCATCTTGCAAACGGGCCAGTCGCTCCCCCAGATGACCCGGTCAGGACCAAAAATGGAAAGGACTTCAGAGATCCAGGGCGTGACATGGGCGATTATTGCATCCTCCTTCTGGGAGGTAGAGAGTTTGGAGAATGACTCGTCGTGGGGGAGTTCGGCGAATATACCAGAGATTTTCATGACGATGGAAGGGTGGGAAGCGGCGAGGGCTTTGACGTTGGATTTCCAAGTTCGGAAGGTTGGGTGGGAGGAGATTTCGGAAGGATCAATTTGGAGGTTTGGTTTGCAGAGATGGTCTAGTTAGTCAAGAGTTAGCTACCGTACTGTTGCTATCATGGGTGGGGGGGGGGGCGGGTAAACGTACTAACGACGAAAGCCCCAACACCCTCAACATCCTCCGAGTCTTTGACAACTTCTTGAATAGCCTTAACGGCCTCTTCCAGCTGCCACAATCCACCACTCCTGGTGTCAACCCCAATTTCAACAACTAGCCCCTTCTTCCACACCCACCCCATACTCTCCCGGAACTTGACTTCACCAATGGTCCCCGAGGGCTTATCCTGCACGAGATACCTAAATCCCTTCAACATTCCCTTCTTCTCGGCATTCCCTTCCCCTCCAACATCCAGCAACTCGTAAAACCTCTCCACTGCCAAAACCCCAAGATTCATCGGGGCCCAAGGCACGATCCCAAGGACGTACTTGCCATGAGCATGCGTCTTTGAAAGTCCATATACAAACTCGAATTCCTCTAGCGGCCATTGCCACGCCTTCTTCAACGCAACAGTGTCACCTTTAGAGATTGCCTCATTAGAGGGGATGGTGTAGCGTCTATCCGTCTCGATGAACACAAACCCCTTAAAGTCATCGAGCCCAGAAGGAGGGATGCCAGAGAGATACTCTGGGATGGAGTTTTGGGCGTAGAGGGAGTTTTCCGGGGTTGCCCAGGCGAGGTGTGGAAGGTGGTCTTCGGTGAAGAGGTGAATATGAGAGTCAATTATCGGTGGCATTCTGAACCGAATCTATTTTATCTCGTTGGTTGGTTATATGGTGGAGATGTTTGTTGGTTCCGGGAGAAGAGGGAGAATGGAGCTTATTGCCAACCGGTTTGCGCTAACTTTATAAGAGATAGGGGATACACACGGAAGATAGACCTCCTCCCTGACGTCGTCGTAATCAAAGGGACTGCAGTGTAGGGGATAGGGTATTCAAGTAGTGTGGGAAAGCGGGAATGGGGAATTTACCCGAGATCCTTCTACCTAGCGGTTAAATAGGTCCCGGGTTAGGTTCGATGCACAAAGGAGATATTATAGAATATCATATGATATGATAGCTTACTTATAATATCATACAGTAATATCGCAACCCACAGCTGTGTGAGTTGATTTCTCCAGTGGCAACCTTAAGGCCTCACGTCTCGAAATTTTCAAGCACCCCCTCTCTTTCAAAATGCTGTATTATCTTGAACAAGAGAGAATTGTCTCGGGAGGTCTGTGTTTCCTATTTTGACTGGGGCGGGAGAAAATGCCAGCAAAACTAAACAACGCCTTGGTCAGAAGGGAAGCCTAGACGTCCTAAGACTATTCTCTCTTACACGAGATAATACAGTAAGCGAGAATTCGATCCTATTTTCCTGGGTCAAGAGGCATTTTACCACCTCAAGGAATGGTTACGAGTACTTCTCGGACCCTTTTCGGTTCCCAGAATGGCATGCCCGGTTCATTGCTTATATCGCCCTCGGTAACCTCGACGGTAGAGCAGCTCTTAGGGGGTGCACAACAGCACAGAGTTTGGGGCGATTATGGGAGATGGACTTTGATTCAGGGCTAGCTTGAAATACCTCGCCGGAGCCCGTATGATATATGTCTTGCAGAATCAGCTTCCCTGCAAGCACTAGTTGTGCCGGTCATTCAACCTGGAGCAAAAATGGAACCCGAGATATGTGAAGTGCCACCAGTCCACCCACTTCCACCACACTACCACCACTGGTTCTAGAGAAAGCACTAAGAGTACTCAAGTGCTCGTGCATACCTTAGCTACACACCACCAAGCAGATTCCGGCGATCCAGTAACAGTGCCTAAAGAGGGGGGGGTGTTTGTGAGAGCGCCGGTATCAAGGCCGAGGAGTGGGATGACTGGTGAAGCGATCAGTGGTTCTCTAGAATCATGGTTTTTGATACTTATCATACCCCGACCCGCAAGAAGCTGTAAGTTGTGGTTGGGTGTGTCCCTTGGCGGCCTCGATCTCAGTCCCATACTTAATCCCAACCCATCCGCCCTGCCCAAAAACGCTGTTCTCCGTTGATGTTTGCATCTCAGATACCCAAAGCACGTTTGGACGTTCCTCAATTGGCCCCTAAAAATTCTGGAAGTAAAGATTGTCATCATTGGTCTCATGTCACATCTTCATCCTTGGCCCCACTAGAATGTTAGGGACAAGCAACGACGGGAAGAGCACAATAAGGTGGAACTTATAAAGAACTGACTTTCTCGTGAAGCCATATTTTTCTGCAAGGAATGCCCAGGTTGTTCCGCTGTGTCTAAACCTCGTACTAACGAATCCCGGCGATAATAGCGGGCTTTGAGAAAATATTGTTTTTCGCCTGGAAATTATTTATGTACCAGGAGCTAGGACTCACTTCCCCAGCCCAGGCTTGAAGGGGTGCATAAACCCACACTTGCGCGGCCATCAGGGGAGCAAAAAAAAACACCATGTCAGCAACTAGAAGAGGGATGAGCGAAGGGAACCTTGTACCGAGCCAACAGCCGGGACCCCAGTTAAGGAGTTCTGGTATGAAGCAGAAAAATCTATTCCCTCATACTCACTTTTGCTAATCCAGTATTATGATAAAAAACCGTTAAGGAAGGTATTTTCGGCGAGAACTCCAAAAAACCCTTCCCGAGCCGGAATAGGTGCTTGAAAAATCGACAAACCGGATGCGGCCTAGGAGGAACGCTCAGAGTATCACCGGCAGTATCTCATCTCACCAAATACCCCCCGCAAAGTGGTGGTAGTAGGGAATTACATCCAGGAGTAAAGAATAAATGGAGCAGCGGTAGAGTGAATAGGATTGCTAGGGACTTGAGGGGGCGTGAATAGCAGCGGTAGGAAAGGCATGGTCATAGCCTTCTTTCCCTCTTCCTTTCTGATTAAACTAACGGTAAAAGCAGTGGTACGGATTAAACACAATCAAATCATCTTGATCCTTCTGTTGACCCCCACGCATACATCTCGACCTCCACGCATGTTCCTCTTCCTCTACACTCCCGTGATAACAGGGAAAATAAGTGTCTGGAGAGTCTTCTCAACAACCCACGGTAACTCTAGAACAATTGGCCACACTCCAAAACAATGCACAACATCCTGGGGCAATCTGCGTACTAACCTCCTTCCTCAGCTCCGACATTACGAACAGGGTGCAAGTACATAGTGAACCTCGCCGTCGATGATTTTTGTGTAGCCTATGGGTGAGTTTCATATCCGCCCCACGGATGACAATGGAGAAACAGTGGGAGCGCAACTGGGATCAGGGAATCGTTTACGTGGAAGAGGGATCATAATTGATCACTCGGTGCACGAGACTACTGTGCCAATGTCATGCACGAGAGACCCCCAACCTCGGGTCGGAGCGTGGCGATCACTTGGGCAGGGACATCTACTCGTGACCTAGTGTTGTGTGGATGCACGTTTCCCCTTTTCGTATATATACTTTTTTTATCTCGGAGGGGCACGCTCCATCAACACTATGGCGCAGTACCCATAACTCCTGACAGGTTAAGCGAATCCCGACAGAGCAGGATTAAGATCGAAGCCACCGAAAAAATAATCTTATCGGTCGTGAACTGCGCAGACCTCAGCGGAGGAGAAATGAAGAGAAGACACACTAGTTTATGAAACAGCAACCGGGTACCATGGATAATGGAAATCACCCATTTGCAGAGTCCGACCCATTTTCTCGCCCCAAATTCTTTCCTGAGGCTCTGTCTGTTCCGGATGGGTGGAAAGGGGGTTGGAAAACCAGTATAACGGAGCCGCTTGTTGGCGCTATAGTCGGGCTCGCCACTCTATATACTTGAGGGCCTGCGGAAACCGGTGTTGCACCGCAATCATTGGCCTTTTTTTCATACAGTTCGCCATCCAGCGCGAGACAGGATTTACAAATTGAAGTATCATATCATAAAATACTATAACCCAAGACTAGATGACGCGACTTTCCTTTGCCGCGAAACCGCATGCTGCACACGTATACTATAATTGCTTATGATCTTCAAGTGCAGATCTCACCTCCATGGTGCATTGGATTCACGATCGAGAAATATACGATGAATACAATCGTGGTATTACTCATTCTTCCATCTGTGGGGAGGATTTAAGCCCGCATTAGGACACACAAACAATAGGGGTTCCCTACCCAGATGCACCATACCGAGAGGACCTCAAACGAGCTCTTTGGCGTTTTTCTATTTCAGCGAAGGGGCCACAAACTAATCTTCACATGTAGATTATGGCTCAAGTTCACTCGGGTTTCCCGACCACCCCGTAGTAATAGCGCTTTGATTTCTGGAAACCGAGGTATCTCCATTACCCCACTAGAGGGCGTTCCAGCGCACTAAGAAGCAAGCCCATGTTAGAAACAGTAACACAATAAATTACCGTACTAGCCTTTTAACCTAACCGAGTCAATTGTCATACAAATTATTCAATCTATACAGAAGCCCACAAACTGTGCAGTTCCTGCCCAAGCAGTGCATGATAGTTCCTCGAAAGTCGTGCCCTCCCGTACAAGTCCCTAACATGTGCCCAATATCAATCATGGGTAAAAACAAAATTTAATAAATACAATAGCTCGCCTGATATAATCCATACATTAACCCTCAGCCAAAGCAATAACCGACAACTCAATAATACAACACACCCATTAACCCCGACCACCCCAGACCCACTAATCCACTGCCCAGACATCAAACCCACAATTAAAGCCCTGCAGCCTCCTTAACCTCCTCTAGGCTAGTGTCCGAAATTTGCACGCGATATACATAACTATCGAATATTCTATCTGTGCCAGCAGGCGCGACCTCCCCAGAATACACCCCACCAGGCGGGCAGTACCTGGTCCCATCATCACTGTTCCCCGCAGCTTCTGCACGGTAAATGCCGAACTTGGGAGAAGTGTTACCGGTAAGGAGGGAGACATTCTCAAGACGGCTGCTACCTCCGTGAGCGGCATTGAACTTTTGCTGCTTGCCGTCGACGTAGAATTCTAGCCATCCCTTGCCCTTGTTATTCGTGTTGATGATGAAGCCGAGGGAGTGGCTGGTGCTTCCGGCGGATAGGGGACCTGTCCAGACAATTTCGCGGTTGGAACCGTCGGTGCCTGGAATGGTGTATTCGATTACGAGGTCGAGATCGGAGTTGAAGTGAACGTAAAGGGGAATGTTCTGCTTCGGAGCAACCTCCTTATCCCATTTTTTCCTGCGCGAGGTCAGAAGGGTTCATAAGCCGGGGGACATGGAAGGAGTTAAGTGAAGTATTTACCATTGGAAGATGACGAGTCCGTCATGAGCCTTTTCAAGACGGAAGTTGTACCCGATATAGTAAGTCTTATCCTCGACAGCTTGATTCTAAGATAGATCTCCGTGTTAGCGCACAATTGAACCTCCATCAGGGGAAATGTATTCGCACATTGGCCTCGGACATAGCCCGAACCTCCGCTCGTCTAAAGTGAGGATCACGATGGTAATGCAAAGCGTCCTTTCCGGTAGCAGGATCCTTCTCGGATCTGATAAAAGCAGCGTTTCCGGCACTGTTAATCTTGCAACCTAAGCTTTGACCTTCGAGCTCGAGGTTGCCGAGAGTACTCGGTTGGTCTCCGCCTTTGAAGTCAACGATGAGTTTCGCTGCTGCGAGTATAAAGGGGGAGGAGACAAGTGCGGTGAGAAGTGAGAGCTTCATTGTAGAGTAGCTGCTAGTCCGCGAAGGGATTGGTATGCGTAGAGATAGTAGTGGAGAGCGAATGTAAACTGGAAGGACTGTTGAAACCGAGACTGGTTGGCGAGGTAAATAATTGACATCGGCGCGGATGGTAGGGCACTTTGTAGAGAATCCCTTATACTATAGTCCGGATGCCCACTTGATTTTGCTGACACGATGTTTCCCCTCGGGGCTCTTGAGGAAACTGATGACACAATCAATATTTGCTCAAAAGCAACATTCCCTGCGGTACATTCCTGGCTGCTGAGGATCTCTTCAACCAAGACCCGAATAATTAGCTAGTTAGTCCTTGCAATACCGGCAGTAAGGCAAGGTCAGCAGGCGCCGTGGCAATTAATCCAGAAACAAGAGGTCCATAGAAGCCACGCCTAAGACAGGAGCGATTACTGTTCCGGTAGCAGCTACCCCTACGCCCAGATAAGCGCGTGACTAATCGAGTGAATGTTAGTAATTCCACTGAGAAGTGCAGGTGAGAAGTGCAGGTGAACTAACTTATGGAATTTGATCGGGCTCAATTTGTTTCGGGTTGTGGAGATTACTCGAATGCGGTACTTGTACTCGTACAAGTACAAGTACTCGTACTGGTAGTACAAGTAGACATGGGGCTGCTCCACAATCTAGGATCCAGATGCTTGTCAAGGGACTGCAGGAGCATCAGAAGCTTCAGAAGCATCACACCCGAGATTAAGTTTCACCTTCTCTCAGGACCTTGAGCACAACTCCTTACCAGATCGAAATGCGCGTTACTCGAGTACCCCCAGCCATGTCTTGTCAGTATCCCAAGCAACATTCGCCCAACGAGTAAGTTGTATTAATCGCGGTTCAGTAAGTGCTTACCCCCCACCTGGCGATTAAACTTCAAGGAAGAAATAAGTGAGATCTAAGATACCTCCACCTCCTTCATCAGCCGATTGGATCCGGCTCCGTGAAGTATGATCCGAGGCCTATGAGCAGCCACAGGGTTCTTGAACACTTGCGATGCATTCCCTCCTATTCCGGTCCAGTGACTAAACAATCCTCTCTAATAGTCCACGAGTAGCATTCGGGATTTCCAGAATATTTTCAGCTCCCCCAATTAGATCACAGACGACCTTTTCATTCTCAACCAGCCCCACACCGTAACACAACCTTCGTGCTCAGGCTGTACGGAATTTCTGGCCGTTGCTCCCGAAAGCCCCGAGCCAATCTCGCAGCAATATGGGTTGTTTACCGATACGTTCAAAAAGGTCGAGTTCGCATCACGAGCAACCCACGAATCGCGAAAACCAAGCTCCCAATTTTTCGTTTTTCAAGCCTGAAGCCGTAGATCCGTAGAAATGGCAGATTTGGGTTGTAGCTTCGAGGGGGCTCAGGGGCATGTCTTGGGAGAAGCAGGCGAAGGCGCAAGAAATGGACAGGAAAACAAGGAATTAAGGATGGTGAATTGACTTCCTCCCTTGAGGTTTTCGGCTTGTTTTGTCCTCGTTAGTTCTCATTGTGCCTTCGCGGGAAGGACTGCGAATATTCATCCGAAACCCCTTTGTATAATATCGACACCTCTTCTCTTCAGGTTTTGACTTCACCATTATACTCATCGGGGATCGAGAGGTATGCCGTCGCTATCACCGGAAGTACATTACAGCGGGTCTGACGGTAACTTTATCCGAGAAGATCAGATTTGCTTGTCGCTGTTGCCATTCATTTTCCCCAAAGAACGCTGACCCGGTGGAAGGGTCGGACAGTGTGAACGGGGGTGATGAATAAACCTTTTCCCCTCCTCTAGTCATATAATAGCTAAGCAAGGAGGCAGAGGCCAAATGTGCCAAAATTGGGGTTTTCCGATCCGTCCAAATTCAACGAGTTTTATTGCAGGGGAAAACCGAAAAAATAGATTACTCTGGAGCCTCCTAGGATTTAACACTTCTGGTTCCCCTGCCCAACTGGGACAGAGTGGTAATCAACTCTTTCCCTACGGCCATATAGAACCCGGCGAGACAAAGTATCTTGTATCATATGCGAAATATACATTGCGGGTATAGATCACCTCAGGTGCCCCCACCTTCTGTATGGAGCACATAAAAATGGACAAGAATTGTATGATACTGTGGATTATATCATACCTCAGCCACCCAACCCCCCCCCGAAGGTTTCTTGACACTTAATATCAGAATCAGTGCAAATAACGATCACTCGAAAACCCCCATTTTTGGTGTGTTTTGGCCTGTGTCTCCTTTAATAAACAACTGGTGTTGGAATCATGACCGGAGCGAGCTTCTATGACGCACTTGGCTTCATGCGCTTCTCTCGTTGGGCTCACTTTTTCCTGGACAGGCAAAAAAAACTGGCAGCCACATATATAACAAGAATACGTCTTTATATTTTCCATGCGTCTTGGGGCTGTGATAATATTATGATAAAACACATCACGCAGGTCTCTGGTCCCGAAAACCTGTGTGGCCAAGCACGCCTTTGGCCACCTACTCCTAATAAATCCCGGGTGCTAGTATCATACTCGGATACGAAAGTAAAAATCGAAGACGACAGGGATACGATCAGAAATCTCCAGAATCTTACGGATCAGGATTTGAAAGGAAAAAAAAAAGGAAATATAGGAAGTTAAAATCCAGAGTAGTTGCAGTTTCAAATACAGAGCTAGAACCAGACCGCTACCCCACTCATGTGTACATCTGAGTACAAATTCCACCTCAGACAATGTCCAAATATTAAGGTTAGGTGGTAGCCAATTCTAGAGTATGTTGAGACCAGCTAAGGCCAAGGATCTTTTATTGTAGAAGGAAACTTGTTTAGGAAAGCTTGTAACAAGTTAGGCAACCCAGATTCCGGTCACCCAATCACAGAAAAGTCAATTTTCATGAATTTCAACCTTCTACAGCAAGTATGTAAAATTACATTATATGATTAGAACTGCTAAACCTGCCATTCCAACATAAACTGCTGCATATTGCTAACATGAGTGCATCTGAGATTCATCTTGTCTCTTCTTTCAGTTTTCTAGCTTGGATCTGAACCTCCCACACAGCTGCCTCCTCTATATCCCACTTAATGCTTTCTATATTTATAAGTTAAAGATTAGGAACTACAGAAACTTTTTTTTTTATTATTCATTTATCTTCTAACTCTTTCAATCATCACTGTACTTGTGGCAAGGTTGTGGCTAGCTGCCACAACTATTGGCACACCTCTAGAGTGCCCAATAGCTTAATGTAAATTTGTACAATAATAGTTCAATGCAGCTTTGTACTACAACAGATTTGTGGCAGAACCCAACTTTGTAGTACTAAGCTATTTTGTTCAATATAGTACTATTTAATTTCAATATAGCATTATGATTGAATTTATTCTTGCAGATTTATCTATACTCAAGTTTATTATGTTTATGTATAACATATCATACTTCTTATCAGAATCAATTGTGCTACCTGTACTACCAACTATCCTTCAAAGCAAAGCCTGAGGAGTGGAATCATATATGGATATCAAGCAATGTATATACTGACAGGCAGCAAATACCATATTCCTTTTCTCCTCCTCTCTGGAAAACTATATGAATATTGTAACAACAGAACAGAAAATTTTTTAAAATTTTCTATACTTGGTTAAGATAATAGTGAGGCAATTAATCTAAGCAAGAACAGTTTACAGCAGATAAGAAGCTTTCTGAAAGCTAAGAACTTACTCTCTGCGAATATTTCAATCAATTAGACAATACTGGTACCAGTGAATAAATTCAGATAGTTTCTGTAACTGGTATGAGTACTCGGCTAAGGATTTTATTTTATGTTTTGTTTTAAGTATTGTTTTAATACCTGGTTTGTTTTAAGTATTGTTTTAATACTTGATTTATTTTAAGTATCATTTAATACTTAGTTTTATTTTATACTTTGTTTTAACTATCATTCTAATACTTAGGTTGTTTTACCAAAGTGCATTACTTAATACCTTTGACTAGTTTTGTTCATGCCAGTGCTAGATATGAACAGATTTATGTATTTAAAAGCTGTTCTATTTCATAATAGAAAGAACAAACTTTGACGAATAGTATTTCAATATACTTGGTTGAACAGTTACTTCTTTAGTTTTCCCAATACCTTTGAAGCCTCCATTAGTTTACCTGCTCTTTAGAAGAGCAGGCCACCAGTCCACTATCGTACCCTATTCCGAAATGTAGTTTTTAGTACCTTGTAAACATGTTACAGTTTCTGGTTGTGTAACTCAGGCTTGTACAGTTACTGTAACGTGTTCACTAGGTGCTAATCACGTTGCAGGAAGTGTATGATAGTAGACAGGTGGCCTACTCTTCTAGAGAGGAGGCGAGAGCTGTGTGAACTAAAGGAGGCTTTGGAGGTGTACTGGAGAAACTAAAGAGTAACTGTTCAATCAAGTATATTGAAATACTATCAGTCGAAGTCTGTCCTTTCCATCGTGGAATAGGACGGTCTTTTAAATACACAAATCAGTTCATATCTAGCATGAATGAAATCAATCAAAGGTATCAAGCGATACACTTTGGTAAAATATCATAAGTATTAAAGTGATACTTAAAACAAAACGTAAAGCAAACTAAGTATCAAAACGATACTTCAAATAAACTAAGTATCAAAGCAATACTTAAAACAAAACATAAAACAAACTAAGTATCAAACGATACTTCAAACAAACCAAGTATCAAAGCAATACTTAAAACAAAATATAAAGCAAACTAAGTATCAAAACGATACTTCAAACAAACCAAGTATCAAAGCGATACTTAAAACAAAGCATAAAACAAAATCTTTAACCAGGTACCAGTACCAGTTACAGTTACTCAGTTAAGCATATTGTTTTATGCTTTATTCTAAGTATTATTGAATACTTGATTTTGTTTTTTATTTTGTTTTAAGTATTGCTTAATACTTAAGATGTTTTACCGAAGAGTATCATTTAATACTTTTTATTAGTTTTGTTCATACTAGACATGAGCATATTTCTCTACTTAAAGACCGCCTTATTCTACAATGGAAAAGGCAGACTTTGACAAACAGTATTTCAATATACTGAGTTGAACAGTTACTTCTTTAAGTTTTCTCTGTATATTATTTGAAATCTCCTTTAGTCCACAACTCTTGCCTTCTCTCTGACAGAGCAGGCTACCTGTCAACAATTATTATTTACTGTTAGGCAGTAGCCAGGAGCAATCTTATCGGTTAGACTAGGGCCTGAATCTTAGGATTGAAGATTGCCTAGGAAGACTTGTATAATAGTAAAGAAGTAAAGATTCAAATTTTATAAACTTATTATATTGTTAAGGTTTCTTCTCCATTGCTTGATTCCTCTAACTAACCTGGAGACCGTAAATCTATTTATACTAATCTATCACTACTTAGTTTCCTCATACTAATTTGTATCAAGGAGCTTTCGACTTTAGTTTCAACTAAGTACAAATACTGTTTGACTCTGAAAGTCTGCACACTACTTTAATCTTTAATGAGACAAGATATTCATCTTAGGAGGATAGCATCCTATCTCCCAATGATCACCTCATGATCTCTAAATTTTAATAGACTAAATATGTGAATGTAGTCCAAGTGGCTATTATTCCAATTGTCCCTTCTAATCAAGAACTAACTAAGTTTGTTATTAGGAACTGGTGTACTGTTAGGCATATAAGACCTAGCATAGTAGTGATGTCACACA
Organism: Tuber indicum; assembly: GCA_006112555.1. Lineage (NCBI taxonomy): Eukaryota > Fungi > Ascomycota > Pezizomycetes > Pezizales > Tuberaceae > Tuber > Tuber indicum. The sequence continues at coordinate 78,626 of VBSK01000029.1, read as the reverse complement.
TCTGACTATAGAGGTCAAGTGACTCGATAAAATGGTTGTGACAAAGCTATATAGGAATTGAAATAATAATTTCTAATTTATAACTCCCTGACCGCAAACCATATAAGACCACTCACAATAGTGAATAGCCAACCAAAGGATTATCTATCAATTAGATACAAGACATCTGGTGCTATCAAACTACTTCAGAAATTACCAATACCTGTTCAAGATTAGAGGTATGTCGGACGACTCCAATAGGAGTCCCTCTTAGAGGCAGGAGGTCTGAGGAGAACCACACTTGAATTGGAAGACTGGAGATGCATGAAGCCTTTCTATGATACTGGCGTGTTGACTCATGCAAGTATATATTAATATGCACCAGTTTCTGACAATGAACTTAGCTAGTTCTTGATCAGAAGGGGCGATTGGAATGATAGCCATTCGGACTACATTTACATACTTAGTCCATTCAAGCCTAGGGATTGTGAAGAGATTATTGGGAGATAGGACGCTATCCTCTCAAGATAAATATCTTGTCTCAAATAAGGTTGAAGTAGTGTACGAACTTTCAGGATCAAACAGTGTTCGCACTTAATAGAAACTAAAGTTAAAAGCTCCTCGGTACAAGTTAGTATAGGGATACTAAGTACCAGTAGATTAGTATAAGTAGGTTTAAGGTCTCCGGGTTAGTGTTAAGGGGCCCTGTTCCTATATCAATACGCGCGACAGGCAACGATACTTCTCTTATAGTATCTATGATACTATATCTTTAGTACTTATAGTGTGCGTTCACACTATTACTTTTCTTCGTCGTTTTCTGATAGTGTGCGTTCACACTATTATCTTTTCTCTTGTTACACCTAGTAGTTGTAGAGGCGTTCCTCTTCTACTAAGTTCATGTAACTATCGTGAGGTAGATAGAATAAAGTAAATTCATTCTTAAAATAATAAGTAGGAAAATAACTTAGATGGTTGCGTGAAGAACTAACTAACTCACCTCCGAGGACTCCTTATATAGTCCTTCCCTCAACCTGCTTACAAATCAACCCATAGGCAGTCTGCCTTGCCAGTCTGCCTCATGCAGCTCCCTCGCGCAGCCTCATGACCTCTGAATAGATCATGTGCGTGAAAACATAACATAAAACATAACATAAACCTAACGAGTCTGCCTTGCGCACAGCCTCATTGCATAGCCTCCTTATGCAGCACCGTGACTTCTAAATAAGTCTCGTGCGTGAAACATAACAAGTAAAACCCCAATGAGTCTGCCTTGCAGTCAACCTCGTTGCATAGCCTCTTCATAATCACATACCTCTATATAGGTCATGTGCGTGAAAGTAAATCATAACATAAAACAAACTACGTAAATCAAACTACGTAACAAAGGAAACTCATAAATCAGTTTCATAACAAAAGAAACTTACTATGTCAGATTAGAATCGTGACAGTTAGTTAGAGGAATCAAGTAACGGAGAAGAGACCTTAACAATATAATAAGTTTACAATTACGAATCTTTACTCTTTTATTCTTTACTACTTTACCAGTCTTCCTAGACAATCTCTGATCCTAAGATTCAGGCCCTAGTCCAACTGATAAGATCGATATCGGCTACCGCCTAACATGTACAAATAATATATGCTTACATGAATCTCAACGTGCCAGCATCATAGAAAGACTCATGCATACTAGTCTTCCAATTCAAGTATAGTTCCCCTTGGACCTCCTGCCTCTACAAGGGACTCTTATTAGAGCAATCCAACATACACCTAATCTTGAATGGATATTAGTGGCTTCTGAAGTTTCTTGATAGTGCCAAACTGTTAGGCATAAAGAAAATGCACAGACCTCTCGGTAGGGTAACTGCGCACAGACCCTCATTTATCGAGGACCTAACACCCCCCTCCGGCCCCGTTCTGGGGCCCACATGTCCTTAGCGAGATTTCGAAGAGTTGCGTCCCATGACTATAATGACATCTCAATGAAGCCCACTTCATAACACCATATACGTCGCTGCCGTCTGTCCGACCGTAAGCTGTTCGCAGGATATATAAGAGGGCACCTCTGGGTACCTCTGAGAAGTGAAACGGAGGAAATCCGTCGGAGGCGCATTGAGTTATTAGGCTTCAAAGTTAGGCATCCTAACTTCGGGCCGAAAGTGACGGGACGTTTTCGGTTCGAGAATCCGCAACTACTCCTACAGAGCCCCGGAGGCCATAGGAGATAGATATGACACCAATACCTATCTGAAGGCCGCTGTATGTTGGTTGGTCCTGGAGACAGGATCCCTCGAGAGGTGATTCTCTTTGAGGCGAGGCGGACCGAGGGGAAGCTGCTCAGACTCAGAAGACCTAATAGGCGATAGACTTAAGAGTGTTGGCACACCGTCTATGCAGCCTGCATTTTGCATAGGTACCCGATGCATATGCTGGCCACTATGTGAAATCGGAAGAGACTACTGGGACGATAGTCAAGACGACTGAAGTTTCAGACGGGAGTCTACTCGTCTCTATAAATCGAAGACCGGTCATTCGAGGATAATCACGCATCCTACGATTAGACGGAAAAGAATTTTATGAGAACGAAGATGGTGTGTGAAAGTTCAGGGTCAAACGGTGTTCGCACTTGTTAAGACTATGAGACGTTAGCGTACAATCTTGGGAAAGGTACTTAGTTATAGGAGGATTAGAAGTAGTCCGCGAACACTCAGACGCGGGATATAAATATCGAAGTGCCTCCCAAGCTTTTAGACAGAAGCAAGCAACGGAGAAGAGACCTTAACAATATAACATTGTTTTACCTACGAATCTTTATAAAATTATTTCCCTTATCAATTTAAGCGAGTTCTTAGTAGTCATAAACGAAAAGAACAATTCCGAGCCTTCCTAGACAAATCTCCGTCTATTACGAAAGATTCAGGCCTAAGTCTTCTTGACAATTATTCAGAGTCGGCTTCCGCCTAACACTATATTGTTAGCTCTCCTTGTTACCAAGGCTCACTAAATAAGTCGGTCACCACTCTGCACTAAGCAAGCGCATGAGTTCGAGTCACGCAGACGACGAGTCCGTTAAAGACAAGGTACACTACCCTGCGATTGATGATACCGTCGGTTTAGACACCCTTGAGGAACTCTCCCGAACCAATTCAATATTCGAACCACCGACCAAGGTACACTACCCTACTATTAGGTCAGTGTTATCCGGTCTGTCAGAGCTCTGAGAAATACCATTTCTGGAACAAGAAGCTCCCTCGTGGTATACCGACCCAACTCTAGTTCCTACGGAGGAACAATTTCAAAAGCTTTACGAAACCTGGTACGGGCCAGAATTCGCTTGGAAACCTTTCCTCGACTGGGACACCAGTGAAGAAGGATCCTTTGATAGTTGCTTCATACCTACTATACCTTTGGCGTGGAGGCTCGGGAACCACCCGAACTCTCATTAAGACCGAATCCCATTATAGGAAAAGATGACTGAACCATCGTCATCATGGTTCCCTGAAGGTCCGGGAACGCCGGTACCATGGAGAGAACCTCCCAAAAAATTAAAAGATAAAGATGCGATGGACACCGGGAGCGAAGGAGAAAATGCACCGAGCCAACCTTCATCGCTCCCCCCGGGAATAAGGCGTCCCCCAAGAGATGGATCACGGGCATCAAGTGTTCCCAGCTCGTCACGCTCATCTACCCCGAGGCCAAGGGATCAGGCAGCCAACTTGGCAAAGTTAGCTGCGAGGGTAGGAGTGGTACTACGCGATGTCCGGAGGGACATAACTTCCTCCATTGACTCTGCAAACATAGCGTTTGCCCAGCTCACGGGAGCTCATCAGGAAAACGCCCTTCGATTATTTGAAATTCAAAAACAAATTGCCGAGGGAAAGGAAATCCATAATCAGGACATAGGGGTCCTGTTAATGCAATGTCAGGGAGTAGAGACCGAAGTAAAGTCTCTACAAGAAAGAATAGTAAGGGAAATCGCGGAAAACCTGGCACAACAAGCTGCCAGACAGGAACATCACGAAGGGGTCACCTCGCAGTTACACCAGACCACGCTTGAACGGGACATTCTTCCACAACAAGCAGTAGAAGAAATCAGAAAGGAAATGAAGGACCGAGACCGGAAGGTAAATAGTGCCTTCAAAGAAAGAGATACACTCTTTCAAAACGAGGCAAAGAAGACTCGTGAGGCACTCTCGTCTCAACAGAGTGAACTCAAAAAGATTGGTGAAGCGGTCCAAGAACTCCTCGTTTCCTCGAGAAAGAAAGAGGCTCCGAAGGAAAAACCGGAAGCTAGCAAGCGAGTAAGGATGGAGTCGGTGGAAGATGATGATGAGTACTATTCCAGACCGACTAGGCAGGAAAAAGGAAAACAAATTAAGAAGCCTCAACCTAGTCGCGAAGGAACCTCAGACGCAACTCCACCACCGGGACATGAAGGAGGATATCCTAGTGATGACGATGACGACGGCAGCGATTACGACGCTGAAGGAAAAGGAAGAAAAGGCGGTGGCCCAGAAAGACGCCACAGGGGTCTAACCCCAGAACAATCAGACCTCGCAAATGTCCTGGCGGAAGCCTTCGTGGTAAACACAAAACGGCCAGCGGAGGCACCACCGCTTTTTGAAGGAGAAAAGCACCAAGATGTGCACATTAGGCTTCAACAATGTATCGATTACTTCGACCGAAATCCTCACATTTGGAGAGATGACCGGGAACGGGTCATATACGCCCTCAACCGCACCAAGGGAAAAGTAGTGACGCCATACACAATATGGTACCGAAGAAAGATGGACGGGCTACAGGGCGAAACCCAAAATCGAAATTTTCGAAGTTGGACCCGCTTCTCGTACGAAATAGGAAAGGCCTTTGCACCCCTACAAGAAGGACGACAAGCCCTGCGGGATATGAAGGAAGTAAAATATAAGGGCAACATTCAAACCTACCTCCGAATCATGCACAACCTGAACAACAAAGCCAATATGACAGGTGAATCATGGCGAGAGACAGTCGAAAGAAACTTGCCCGAAGACATCCTTACCCGCATCTCCTTCCAGAAGTTCGACACCGACGAGGAGTGGGAAGATGTTGTAATAGAAGCCGGCCGGGCAGAGGAAGACCTTCAGTACCGAAAAAAGTTACTGAAAGAAGGCAGCTCCCGACACACCTCCTCTAAGGATACAAAAGATAAATCCTCAAGAGACGAAAGACCTGATAAGCCACGAAGAGATAAGGCTTATATAAAAGGAGGTGGGGGATCCTCGCGAAAAAGGAAACGTGAGGACCACAAGTCGGAACGGCCGACTAAGAAATTAGGAGGAAGTGCTCCGATCACACACTCGAATTGGTCTGAAGCACACCAAGGAATCTCGCAAAGCGTTATAGATGCGAGAAAAAAGGACAACAATTGCACGAGATGTGGAAAAAAGAACCACACATATAAGACGTGCTACGGGAACATTCAAGTATCAGCGGCCGCAGTTAGCCGAAGGCCACTAAGAATGGGCCCAAGTCGAGCAAGGTCTATAAAGCCACCTAGGCCTCCTCGAAGACCCGCACAGGCTGGGCAGGTCAGAACCACCAGTCGGTTGTGGGAATTAGGCGAAGACGAAGAAATCACATAGGTCTTCACAAGGGTACCGACAACGACGGTGTTCGGGTAGTCTAGTAGACACATAGTCTCTAGGAGTCAAAATCAACGGCAAAGGGAAAACGAAGCGAGGAAAGCAACCATGTGGGACGGCCTGAGTGGGAGTACACGCGTCCCTCTTGCTGAGACAAGGGGATCAACAAAGAGCAATGATTACATTGGCGGCGCCTCTACACTTCCCAAGGTAATAACGTATGTTTCGCCCCAATGCGCCGGACACATGCTTGTTTGGGTAGTCAGGCACGTGACCTGGAATCTGAAAGGTCTCTGATAAGGACCAAAACCTAGACAGGAAACAGACAGCACTAAGGGTACCGACAGGAGCGACAGTAGGGCTAAGATGAAAGACTTAGAGAGATGAGCGAGGCGTATCTTCGACCAATAGGTACAAGAGCTCTGGACCTCACCTCTAATTATTATTTCTTAGGTGTCGCGCTGGTACTGGACGGGCACCCGATAAAATGAGGACACTGTCTACGGTTAAGCGAGGGTGGATAATAAGCCCGGGAAGGTTATCAAAGGGACAGCCGACCAGCCCTACGCACCCGGCTCTTGTTCCCATGATATCTGGACGATGGCAGAGACCCCCAAGTTTGGTTCCACAGGTAGAAAAAGTGGAAGGTATGGGAACTCCTCGGCAGGAGGTAAAGACCGCTAGTAGTGGGCTGCCCGATATACCAAGAACATTTCAGTTTGTCTGAGGAGACCTCAATGGTCGAAACCGTGCGGGCATGGTAACAAACGTCTTGTTACACAATGCCAAAACGAAAGTCAGAAGAAGATCGCGGACAGCCGCGAAGACGCAAGCTTTACGCGTCTCTACCCAAAAGATATTCCTGCCCTGAGGGAGACGCCTACCTCTTTTTAAACCATAGGCGACAAAAAATTAAAGTCCTATTGGACTCAGGCTCTAATGTGTTCGTCATCAATCAAAGATTGGTACAGGAACACCGATTACCGTTCACACAACGATCGGACGCGGTCAAAATTTATGGGTTTGATGGGACCGCAGCAGTCTCCGGAGGGAAGTTCTACACCCATCCCTTATGGTTGGAGATAGGAAGAAATAGACATCTGTCTGAGATAACCTGCGAAATAGCAGAACTTGGATCGTACGGGATGATCATACCATTCGGCTGGTGGCATGAGGAACATCCTATATCCCACATTGAAGACCCAAAAAGATGGTCGTTCGACGCAAAATGTTGCGAAAAATGTGTGGAGGAAGACGAAGGAATAGCCGACATGTTCGAATACGATGAGACGGTAGCCTTTGACGAAAACGCTGCCTATATTGGAAGAATTGGCACTAGTGAAAGTCCCGACGATATAGTCTTGGGATCGCTACCTCAAGAATATTGGCGACACAAGGACCTATTCATGCCTCAGACAGCGGAAAAGTTGGCACCCCGGAGGACATTCGATCATGAAATTGAACTAAAGGATGACGCGAAAGCGCCCTGGGGTCCAATATACCCCTTGTCAGAAAAACAGCTTGCCGCATTAAGGGAATACCTTAAAATGATGATGGATCAAGGAAAAATCACAAGAAGCAAATCCCCAGCAGGCGCACCAGTGCTGTTCGTGCCAAAACCTGACGGCAAACTTCGGTTAGTTGTGGACTACCGAAATCTCAACCGTATTACGGTTTTGAACAAGCACCCGCTGCCACTGATGTCCGAACTAAGAGATCGGGTAGCTGGGGCTAAGATTTTCACGAAGCTTGATCTGAAAGACGGCTATCATCTGATAAGAATTAAAGAGGGAGACGAGTGGAAGACAGCTTTTCGAACTCGATACGGCCATTACGAGTACAAGGTGATGCCTTTCGGGCTCGTTAATGCTCCGGCAACCTTCCAAGACATGATGAACCAAGTCCTGCATGAATTTTTGGACTACGGAGTGGTCTGTTATTTGGATGACATTTTGATATACTCAAAGGATGAAAAAAGCCACGTTGAGTTAGTCGATCAAGTCTTGCAAAGACTCGCAGACTACCAACTAGCTGTATCCTTGAAAAAGTCAGTCTTTCATGTCCAAGAAGTAGAATTCCTGGGATATATGGTATCTGTCGAAGGAGTGGCTATGAGCACGAGGAAAGTCGATTCCGTATTGAGTTGGAAATCGCCGGCATCGGTAAAAGAAGTCCAGATATTCATTGGATTTGCCAATTTTTACCGACGATTTATACGAAGTTTCTCCGGAGTGTGTAAACCTATAACGGAGACACTAAAAGGAAATCCAAAGGATTTTCATTGGGGCGCTGAGCAAGAATCAGCGTTCAAAGAGCTAAAGCATCGCTTTACGACTGCGCCCATTCTACAACATTTCTACCCAGACCGGGAAACGGTGGTAGAAACGGATGCAAGCGACTTTGCCTTAGGATGTGTCTTGTCACAATTTGTGGATAAAAGGCTACATCCAGTTGCCTTCCACTCACGAAAGTTAAACTCGGCTGAACGAAACTACGAGATTCATGACAAGGAACTGCTTGCAATACTAGAAGCGTTCAAAGAATGGAGACAGTACTTAGTAGGCACAGAAAAACCTGTGACGGTATACACCGATCATCAAAACCTACAATACTTCCTTACTTCTAAGGTTTGGAGCGGACGCCAAATCCGATGGGCTCAGAAACTGACGGAATACAATTTTAAGATTGTTTACCGACCGGGGACTAAGGGCGGAAAGCCTGACGCTCTAAGTAGACGGCCGGAGTACCGTCCTGAGGAGGGAGCTACGCATCGCGAGCAAACCGTTTTGAAACCAGAACACTTCCAAGTAATGCTGTTGGCACTACAGGAGGAGAAGGAAGAAGGATTAGGGAAAGAAGTACTGGGCTGGAGCGATGAGAAAGACCTGGCATTGAGGCCAGAGACGAATACCGCGGACAAATACATCCGAGTAAGACGCTTGAACCACAAGGCGAGGTTACCCACTAAAGGTTCAAGAATGGCAGCTGGACATGACCTCTATGCCATAAGCGACGCCATTATCCCTAAACGAGGACAAGCGCTACTCGATACTGGAATAGCAATAAGCCTACCAGCAGGGACATATGGACGAGTAGCAGCCCGTAGTGGGTTGGCAGTACGTTCCGGAATTTCGGTCGGCGCAGGAACAATAGACGCCGACTATACGGGAGAACTCAAAGTCTTGCTATATAATCACAAGGATGTTGATTGCCAAATCCGAGAAGGAGACAGAGTGGCTCAACTCATAGTGGAAAAAATCGACACATCCGATTTAATGGAGGTCGATAAGCTAGACGAGACGGAAAGAGGAGCCCAAGGTTTCGGGAGTAGAGACATCGCTACAAGAAGTTTAACAATAAAGGAACAAGAACCCATCATATGTCAGCTAGAAGCATCGGCAGACAAAAATTTGTCCTGGTATGACATCGAAGAAATACCAGAGAAAATACTAATATCAACGGCCAAGCTAAAACAAAAGACAATGAAGAAGTTTAACCCCGAGTTCTTTGAACAACTCCTTGAGGCAACGCTATCGGATAGAGACTGGCTGAAACGACGCGAGAACTTGTCAAATGTTAGGAGTACCCGATTCCGATAGCCTAGGAGTACCCTAGGTAGGGTAACCTTACCCAAGTTTGAGAATCTCAGTCTCCAACACCCCCCTCCGGCCCCCTTACGGGGTCCGCGCGTCCTCATACACATCAACCTTAGTTGCGTCCTGTGACTATTTGGTCACAGAATTGAAGGTGTCAGAATAACACCGTATACGTCACTGCCGTCCGTCCAACCGAAAGCTGTTCGCAGGATATATAAGAGGGCACCTCTGGGTACCTCTGAGAAGATGGTTCACCAAACCACCCTCCCCACCCAACCGGTGCCACCTCCCAGTCGATGCGGTCGCCCACCGCATTCACTCCATCATCGGCAGCCGCAGTGACCTCCTCCCTCCGGCGAACCCCCTCCTCTTGCCTCCGCTGCAGGTAGCCCCGCTGGGGGCTCCCGCCCTCTACGCTTCTCTCAAGGCCCGGTGCCGTGAAGAACTCCTCACCTCGTGGCGCCTCCTCTCGCCTCCCCCGCCTTACTACCTCTTTGGCCCCACCCTGAGCCCGCACCCCTTTATGGGCCTGGGGCGTTTCCTCTCGGGCCGACTCCACCAGATGCGTGCTGGCGAGAGCTACCTAGCCTCCCATCCCTCATGGCACAACGCCGACCCCTCTCCCCTCTGCCCCTGGTGTGAAGAGGGGGATGAGACGTTCGAACATGCCCTCCTTTTCTATCCTGTCAAGTCTGCAGCCCGCGGTCGCCACCTCCAGGGGATCACGGATATTGGACCTGACTCTTCTCTGTGGACCTCGATTCCGATGCTTTTAGGCCTCGGTCGTTATCTCACCGCTACCAAGACTGGTTTCCCCCCCGATATGTACGCACAGTATGCCCCCCGCCAGCCCTCTCTCTCCCCCTCCCCTTCCCTTCCTGCCTCGCCTCGGTTGTCGTTGGCTGGGTCGCCAAGTGGTCTAAGTGGTGGAAGGTCTCCTGTTTGATTTCATTTACTTGTTGTTATTATGAGTTTTTGATTTGTTCCCGTTACGATGCTAGGTAGTTAGTAGTTTTCCTTTATAAGTCCTGTGTAGGCAATGCGTCGGTTATTGGACGCCATAGGAGGATCTGGTTTTGGTTTTTCGTTTGTTTGTTGATTGATTTTGGGTTTTGTTTCTGCCATAGCTAGCGCTGCATGCACATTCTTGTACCTTAACCAAACAATGAATATATGATATAAAAAAAAAAAAAAAAAAAATGGGTACCTCTGAGAAGTGGAACGGAGGAATTCCGTCGGAGGCGCATTGAGTTATTAGGCTTCAAAGTTAGGCATCCTAACTATGGGCCGAAAGTGACAGGACGTTTTCGGCTCGGAAATCCGCAACTACTCCTACAGTGCCCCAGAGGCCATAGGGGATAGATATGACACCAATACCTATCTGAAGGCCGCTGTATGTTGGTTGGTCCTGGAAACAGGGTCTCTCAAGAGGTGATTCTCTTTGAGGCGGGGCGGACCGAGGGGAAGCTGCTCAGACTCAGAAGACCTAATAGGCGGTAGACTTATGAGTGTTGGCGCACCGTCTACATAGCCTGCATTATGCATAGGTACCCGACACCTATGCTGGCCACTATGTGAAAATTGGAAGAGACTACTGGAACGATAGTCAAGACGACTGCAGTTTCAGACAGGAGTCTACTCGTCTCTATAAATCGAAGACCAGTCATTCGAGGATAATCACGCATCCTACGATTAGACGGAAAAGAGTTTTATGAGAACGAAGATGGTGTGTGAAAGTTCAGGGTCAAACAGTGTTCGCACTTGTTAAGACTATGAGATGTTAGCGTACAATCTTGGATAAATACTTAGTTATAGGAGGATTAGATGTAGTCCGCGAACACTCAGACGCGGGATATAAATATCGAAGTGCCTCCCAAGCTTTTAGACACTATCAAGTAACGGAGAAGAGACCTTAACAATATAACATTGTTTTACCTACGAATCTTTATTGAAATATTTTCCCCTTTCGATTAAGCGAGTTCTTAGTAGTCATAAACGAAAAGAACGACGCCGAGCCTTCCTAGACAAATCTCCGTCTATTACGAAAGATTCAGGCCTAAGTCTGCTCGACAGTCATTTAGAGTCGGCTTCCGCCTAACAAAGAGACCTTAACAATATAATATTGTTCTTACAATTCTATCCTACTTTCTTGCACTCTTAGTAGTCATAAACGAAACGAGTTAATTCTGAGCCTTCCTAGACAAATCTCCGTCAACACGAAAGAATCCCGATTGGCCTAGACAACCATAAGTCTATACCGGTTGTCTCCGCCTAACATCCGCGAACACTCAGACACGGGGTATAAATATCGAAGTGCCTCCCAAGCTTTTAGAGGGCAAGCAACGGAGAAGAGACCTTAACAATATAACATTGTTTTACCTATGAATCTTTATAATAATATTTCCTCTATCGATTTAAGCAAGTTCTTAGTAGTCATAAACAAAAAGAACGACACTGAGCCTTCCTAGACAAATCTCCGTCTATTATGAAAGATTTAGGCCTAAGCCTGCTCGACAAATATTTAGAGTCAGCTTCCGCCTAACATAATCTTCTTCAGAAGTCTATTCTATTTTAGGATCTCATCTTTGTAATATTCAAGATATTATAAAGTTACCAAATACCTATAAATAGAACAATCAAATAGTTCTACCCCAATTCCAAATACTGGTACTATTGAAAGCTTGAGTGGGAAATTGGAAAAGGGGAATACTAATACGTGAATAGATTGGGTAGTTTAATTTATGTTTGCTTGTTTTTGACTTGAAATTTAGGCAGGTGAGGCTTGGTTCCCACAGAAACTCCAAAGGGAAGAGAATAAAGTTTAGTGAAAGGCAAGAAAAGAAGAAAAAGGTCAGTCAAACTGAGGAGCGATGTGAAGGATAAGAGGAGGTGGGGCGAGATGGAGGGATTGAAGAAGTGAATAACGTGTAGTGGAAGGGGGGATAAGAAAATAAAAAAGTCGGTCAAACCCTTGGCCCAGTGGCTACTGGTACCCGAGTAGACTACAGTATGATACATATTGTACAGTACAACAGCGTGGGCTATGTCACAACGTTGCTTTCGTTTGCTGGTCGGGGCATAAGCAGAGGAACCCTTCGAACGCTGGAAAGTATCATACTATTATCATAGCATACCAGCGCAGGGAGGATACCGCTCTTTAAACCGTACCCTATTAGTCACGCAGAATCCCCGCAGCACCCGCCAAAAATGAGGTGAACCCCCCTCCCCCCAATTGCTGATGCTGCTGCGGTATCTTATCATACCGGTACTCGGATTGTAAGCATCGACAGAGCCCTCAATGGACCACCAGCTGACAGCGCGACAAAACCCTCCCCCCATCACAAGGGGGATCCGACGAGGTTCATCTGCACGTAATACCAAGGATGTCTCCACGCCCAAAAAAAGCTTGATACCCCCATCATACTCGAGTAGCACCGTACGTACTCGAGCCAATTGACAGTGCAGAATAGTCCCGAATCAATTGGCTCGTGTGGATGTGCTCCGAGACCGCATAGGCAGCCCTTATTTAATCTTCAACTACCGTGAGAAGCCGAATGGAAGATGGAATGCGCTAAGACGTTGGAACTCCCCTTCTCGGCTGCGCGAGTGGAAAAAACACCTCGAACCTAGACTAGTCCTGTAGTCGGGATAGAAGAAAAGGAATACTTACTCCAAGTACAGCGCCTTACCAAGAGAGGCAACTACAAAGTCCTACCCGTAGCCCATTTATCTTCTTTCCGAGCTCCCGCGATGTCACTGTCGGTACTGGAGTACGGTAGTGCTGCATAGAGGCTGAAACCGGTTTTTGCAAAGCTGCTACCGTACCGGTATCCTTGCTCAACGAAAGGATTTTCCGGGACATGTGGATACACCCACGACCGTCATCTGTGCTTGAATTTCTATGCCGGGGACGGTGAGGAGGCTGGCGTCACAGTTGTAACAGTAACATTGGGGTGTAATTCCAAACGTGGAACTCAGCCGGAGCACTGACTCCGACTTTCCATTCTTCACCAATCACAATTCTCAATACTCGAGTACTGAAAACCACCGACCCCTCCGCTGTCTATCCACTCCTTAGCCCGCTCTCTAGCACTTCCATCGAACCTATAATCAAAATAATGCCACCTGCCCCGAGTGACCACCTACGACCCTCCAGCCCCACTTCTATCCCCTCGTCCCTACGAGTACATATCGTTTAGAGTAACAGGGCTAGGGCATAAATCCCCGGTCTCGCTTCATTCACCTCTGATGCATGCAAAGCACCCAAGCGGACGACTCGTTTCACCGCTGCTCTGCACGGGGAGGGTGTGTTGGCGCGGTCCAGCGTAAGTTTAATTTGGGGAAGAAGGGTTGAAGAGCCCTCTCTCTCTCTTTTTTCTTTTTCTTTTTTCTTTTTTTCCGCCCGCAGGACTTTACTCGTAGGGTGGGTGGCTTGGCCAGAATAGGTAATGACAGCCATGACGTACTACAGGTTAGCGATAACGTCTTTTTCTTCTTCCTATTCCTCCCCATCCAGATATGTGAATGTGCGGCTTGGCCCAGGTTAAGGAGCGATTATCACAGCGGGGTCGGGGAGAGAGGTGAGGAAAAATGGTAAAATTTTTTTCAAGATCGGAAAGAGACGAGCGAAGGTGTGGGAACCGGGGAGGGGGATGGGACGAAGAGAGAGGTCGGTCAGAAGTCAAGGCAAGGTGAGAATGGAGAGAAACGATTTTGCCTATCTGCCGATCCCCTCGTTAGCCAGGGTCACAATTAGGTTATATCTATGGGGGCGCCCCAGCCAAACTACTCGAGTCTCTCACCCTACATAAAATTATGCACTACCATTTAAATAACTCTTCCCTCCCCCCGCACCATCATTGACCCTTCCTTTCCCCTCCGCCCGAACCCTTTCTCTTTTCACCTTTCCTTTAAAAGTTCGGTCTGATCCTATCGGCCGACCCGAAAATGTCGTCCCGGAATAATTCCGTTTCGACCACAGCTAGCTATAATACTAATGCCTCTTCCTCCACCACAGCGACAAGTATCTCGGCGCGGTCGTCGGAGGATAGGAATACGATCCTTTCGGATTTCAATCCCACAGTTGTCTTGTATGTTCCGCCCCGCGGAAGTTTACCCTCATCCAGGAATACAATTCCTATTCATGATCTCACACCATATATAAAGGTTCTCGACCGCGAGAACCTGACGAAGAAGCAGTTGAGAACTCTACACGCTACGAAGCCTTGGGAGAAGGGCGGAGAAGATGGTGAGCAGGGATTGGTCTCGCGGAGGATGGGGCTGGGTAGTGGACGCTCCGTTTTGGGGGAGTCGGTAGAGTGGCGGGTGCCTTGGGATGTGATGAAGCCGGCGAAGATCAAGAGCGGTGGGGAGGAGCTGGATGTCTGGTGCGGGAAGGAAGATAGGAGGGCACAATTATTCGATGTGGGCAGCGCCAGGTACGTATGATTACGTTGGAATTTTGGCTTTGCGGTGTCGGAAATCTGCAAAGGGGGGACGTGAGTCAAAAGGAGAGGAGAAAGGGCATAGTGGGGGAGAGGGGGCGGGGGAGAACTTACGGCATGGGCTTATAATGCTGGCGGTATCAGGTACGTCTGGCGATTCAACGAGGATTCCGACCAAGTCTTGCTTGAAAAACATATGACAGACACCAGGAGCAGACACTACATTGGCGCCTTTTACATCAAGGTGAGAATTTCCTCCGAAATTCCCTTGCCCTGCCTCAACACCTGCGAGTGATACACTCCCGGGTCTAGGGGATTATATTCCCTAATAATTATCCCCCGTTGCTGACCCAATCCCAACCATCAGACAACCCCATTCCCAGCGCTCGGTCCATTGACGTCAATCGGTGGGACATTAATCCTTGACGAGAGAGGACTCGACAAACTCACCGCCATCGCAAGCGTTCTCGTACTGCTGAAGCGAGAACGACAACGGAGACGCGTTGGGGGAGGAACCGTCTGAGCCTTTCTTCCTTTTCACTTTACAAAAAAATTTTCCCATCTCTTCCCCCCCACGACTCTTCTTTTAATCTATCATACCCATACCCTACTTTGCTCCTATTCCTTTCTTTTAATTCATTCATGCCACTTGTATCGCGGCTATATGGGATGTATCATATTTGGGTGGCCGGAGTTTGGAGTTTAAGTGTATCCGGCGTACCGGTAGCAGGCGCTCGAGTACTGTACTCGTAGCGGGATGCAATCTTATCCGAGCATTTTGTGGGCCAACTTCAGAGATGCTTAGAGGGGAAAGGAAAAAAGAAAAAGAAAAAACTGAAGATCCGAGGATTTGGTCTCGCGACTGCCGGAAGGAGAAACAAAAAACAGGTTTACACAGGATCTTTCCCATCACTACTTTTATCATATCGTACCGGTATAATAATTGCTTCTTTCAATGATATCTTTCACTCCTTCTCCCCTCTACTCTGCGAGAAATGAAATCCCATCTCGTTGTCATACACACACATACACACACACCACCCCGCTTCCGTTATCCTTATCCCGAGTGTGAACGAGAAGCAAACAGGAGCTGCTTGCTTGTTGTGTTCACAAAAAGAATGATATCATGATCAATTCGTGTAGTGTACCGATGGTTTTCGTCCACTCGTACTTGTGACTTATTAAATTTTGAAGGATGGGTGAAAGAGGGGAGCACGGGGAAGAAAAAGGTCATGAGCCTGGTTGAGTGGATGGATGTGGTTGGTTGGTAGATAGATAGTAAACTAGACTGAAGAATCCGTACGCCCACCCTGTTCCACTACCTTATCCCCTCCTCCTCCGCTTCTTCTTCTCCCCCCCCCCCCCGCATTGATCAAGAATATCTATTTATCGGCAATAGGAAATTCCTTCCCAGTAGACCCCTTGTATTGGCTGCGGATGACTATTCTCACAGCAATAGAAAACATTAGCCGTCGTCCCCTTCATAAAGGCCGGTGTGGAGGAAGGAGGAACCCACAACCAGCGATCTGTCCATCCTTAGCCTGCTCAAGCGCCGACTCATTGTCCTGAGGACCCTGGCCGAGGAATTTCTCCTGCACGTAATCGATAGCTGTTTACCTCCCCAGAACATGCATTCACCCATATTAGCCCCACTCTCCTACCTACCCCTTCGTCAAGGAGAAGGGGCAAGAAAGAATGTCATAACAAACCCTTGTCCAACCCATCCTCCTTCTTCTCCGACTCCGGTCCCCCACCGATCATTCCATGCAACCTATCCGCGAACCCCCCGCCGCCAGAACTGGAGGAAGAACTCCCCTGCTGATGCTGCTGATGCTCAGTCTTTGACTGGTTTCCGCTAGTGGAGCCCATTAGGCCTTTTAACGAGTCCATTCTCGCTTATATATAAAGATGGCTTTTGAAGAAGGGTAGATGGAAAATGTGAAAATTGGGGGTGAGAGGGGGACTCGGATTCGTAATTCTATGCTCGTTGGAGTACACTGTATTGTCGTTGGGTTGCGTTGAGATGAAGGAAGGTGCGGCTGCCCGGGAAAGGGGATGGAGGAGCGGGGATACTTATACCGGTGTTGGGCTCGGGGTTTGACTGAGCGCTCGAGTACTCGTACTCGTATCGTACTTGAGTAGGATAAGTCGACGGTGGCGTACGTAGTCTAAGGACGCGGCAGGGTGCGAGCACTGCATACCGGTATGCGATGGTAGTGCGGCCTTGGAAGGTGACAGGCGTTGACGTCAGGGTGTGTTGGTTGGAGGAGTGAATACGAGTAGGGCATGGCTAATTGATTGGTTGAATGGAGGCGTGATCTACGGACGATCATGTCTGGGCGGTTGCGAGCGAGCAGTTGAATCTTGATTTGAAAGGGAGGGATGTTGAGTCTGGACTTTGGAATTACTTTTTTTTACTATTGTGCCAGGGGGGGAGTTATTGCCTCAGTACGAGTACGGTACTCGAGCACAACGAGCAGAGCAACGGCCTCGCAGGCTTAAGTTGCGTAGTAGAGCATGACATTAAATTGTACGAGAAGAAGTATAGTACCGGTACCCAGCGGTGTTGAAGATGAGCAGGTGTGGCAATAGCAGCAGAACCAAAACCAGAACTTCAAACCCACAACAGCAAACAGCGAGGTGCCGGCGGCCCACTCGAGTACTCTGCAGGTACAGTACCGGCAGATTACCGTGCACGCGCTGTAGTCCAGTAGCCGACAGAAGTCTAACTTTCATCAACACAGCGCAGTGCAGCCGAGACGGGATCGGGATCTACCCATCCACCAGTGGGGATATGGCATGAGTTACCAGAGCTGATTGCTCCATCGCTGTTCGCAATCGCAAGTAAATTTATGTCTGAAGTGTATATGCATCCAGCTCGCTTGAAACCTTTTCCTTTCCCCCTCCTGCGGCACCGAGTCGCGTATCGTGGTTGCTTGCTTGCCCGACCCGGGTCGCCTTTGCTCGAGCGCGGTAGAGGGGACGTGGCAGTGCTGCACCGTAAGGTGGGGTTGGGTTTTAGGGGGGCAATTCCTGGGTGCTGGGAGGAGAGGGAGGGAGGTGCCGGGCCGGGGATGCACCTATGTATCACCCGCACCATATATACCATGGAGGGGCTAGGACAGCCTTAACACTCGTGTTGGGAGTTTAGGCGTGATATCACGGGTTGCAGATGGAGCGGCGGTAATCATATAGGGTTGGGGGATAGCGGCCACAAAAATTGGAGGCCACGAGGGAATGGAAACCGGGACAGTACCATACCGGCACCATATAGATGCATACGGCGGCCAGGTTGTCGAACTGGGATGATCTAAATCTGGTGAAGCGCTCTGCAACGTCGGGCGATCAGGTTAGTGGGGTGAGTTGGCGATGGTTGATCCGGAGCGAATGATGGATTGGGGGCGGGGAGCTTAAGATTCCTGACCAAGATTCGGGCTGTGGCGCTTGGACCACCGGCACCTGTATTTCACTGTTCCCTCTTTGAGGGCACACCTATTGCGTGGCAGGTTTCAAGGAACACCAGACCAGTTGCGGCCTGCGTGCAGGAATCAGAGCATGCCGAGACTCGGCGCCAGTGCTGCTCTCTTTGCGGCTCAAAAGCTTAAAGTTGAGGTTGGGCTAGGTGCTTGAGCGATGATAAAACACCTCGATTTTGTAGCTGTACCGTACACTGTACTGTACCAGTGGCTGTGGTTAGCCAGTAACCCAGGGATTTCAATCCAAGTCTGTTTGGCCACAATTGTTTGCGAAATCAACCATTCCACAAGCATGAGAGGCTCAAGGTGTCCAAATATTTGTGCCAAGCCTTGAAGATTTCTATGGGCACCCACAGAAGAGGGTATGTGACATGTTTTGAAAACTCCCGTTTTCGCAACCTGACTGACAATGCAAGATACATCTGGCCCAGATGAAATTTTGGGTACCTTGAAGTCCATATCAGGGCCTAGTACCTGGAATTGATATATGATCAATTGAGGCGAACATGGCATTGTTGCATTGCTACAAAAATAGCCACTTTTGGCGTAACAGGGCGAGTGAACCACCACCTTCGTCAGGGCGCTGTAAATTGCCAACGAGAGGGCCTCTACGATTAATGCAATGCAATGTATTCCCCCGGTGGGTGAACGTGAATTGCATCACAGGCTGGTGAGCTGAAATCCTCAGAGTTTCATGTTACCTCTATAACAGGGAAATACTTGTGCTGTCTGCCTGGTAAATTTATTTGAGCATGGATAGAGATCCCCTCGAGTACCATGCTAACTTTGTAATATCTTTGTCATACTATTATGTAACCATTGGAAGTGCCACCCAGCTTCCGTGCATGGGAGTGAGAGCACTGCGAGTGTGGACACAGAGAAGGTAACTGGAGTCTCTGATTCGCTAGAAGGGCTCGAGATGTGAAAGGAAAAAAAAAAAAAAAAAAAAGCACATAGCAAATCTGCACCACGAAAGATTCTCTAGTGATAGGGTAAGTACCTAGGGTGTGGGCATTAGTCCGTCGAACCTTGGCTCATTCGTCGAAATCACTATGATTGAGTGTAACCAAAATTCTTTTTTTTTTTTCTGCATGAATACAACCAATCTACTTGAGCCCACTAATTTTTGGTGAAGGAAAAACAGTCTGTCGAACTCTTGGCACAGTGGCTGGAGCAAGCTTTACCCTAGATACCCGGTAACTTACCGGTAATGTACCGTATCTCACAGAGAAAAACAATATCCAAAGCAAGGGAAAAAAATAAGAATGAATAAGTGAAGAAAAAAAAAAAATAGAAAAAAAAAATAGAAAAAAATACTAACAATAATATTATCATGATATTGATTTTATTGAATTTCTATCCAAGAACAAAAAAAAAAGCGACATCGTGAGGGTTAACCTAGGCTTAGGGTACAGACGAAGGGAACGTTGAAAATTTCGGTTGCCTAATTCTTCACACCCGCACGTACGTACTTGTACCTACTTCCACCTTCTCCCCCTGCCAGTGCTTTCGGCTTTTGCCCTCTCCATCACCTAATCCTGTGGCGCATCTGACTACAACCGCCTCACTGTGGCTTCCTTTCCACTGGGCACTTCTCTCCCCTGCGCCTGCACCCGCATCCCCCCCCTTCAAACATTCCACCCCCCAAACCCTCTCCGCACTCCACCCCTTCATCTCATCCCCAATTCTATTCCTCCACCGAAATGGCGGCGTCATCGAGCAGCGGCATCGTAGAGCGCCAATACAACTACGGGGGTCTGATCGTCCGAACCTTTGTTCACTCCGCCAAATCCTCTCCTCCCCCCGCTCTGGGAGCCGAAGATTCACAACCCTCCCCTATAGGCGGCTCCCTTCCAAATAGCCAAGTTACATCTCCAGTTAAACGCGGTCGCGGTCGCCCGCGCAAAAACCCCAAACCGAATAGTGTGGCTGACGACGACGCTGCTTCTGATCAATCCTCACAACGAGCATCCTCATCCCAGCAAAAACCACCAAAGAAAAAGAGAAGACAACAGACCGGTGTCGTGTCTGGTAATTCTAGGATCCCTGCTTACGTTTCGCTCCTGACTGAGGAGGAGATGACTGCTGTTCGCAAGAGGAATAGACGTGGGAAGCAGTGGATTCCCGGGGAGAAGACAGTTATGAACGAGCTGGCAAGATTGGGCAGGAGCGTTCCCCATCCTACCGAAACTCAGCAGCTGCAGAATGGGGAAGATGGTGTTGGCGATGGTGAAGAGCCCGAGCCTGAATTTGACCTCGCTGAGGAAATTGAGCCAGCCGACGAGGACGAATCTGACGATGACGTCGCAAACATCCTTAATTGCAATCCATTTATGTCGGCGCTAAACGACATGCCTCTCGATTCTACTGACAATGTTGAGGTAGGCTCGAGATCTGCGAGTGATTGGATGAGGACTGATAATGAACAATCTCATTTCGGCCAGCAGACGGACAGCAATGGTATGACTTCGTTCGAGTACTACATGGGTGTTCCCAACGGCGCAAGTATCCTTGAACCCCCATCCGCAGCTCTGGATAAAGACTCTTCGTTTGCCGAGCAGTTGAATTCGACCGCACCCGAACTTTCAGAGTCAATTCTTCAACAGCCAGACTCTATGACTACTCTATCTCATCTTACCCCCCCTCCGTCTTCGACATCACCTCAGAATCCACCCCCTAAGCGTCCTTCCGCACCACCTCCACCTGCGATCCATGTAGACACCACGGCCGCCCTTGGAGCTAAGCTGGCTGAATTGCTTAACGCCTCGAAACCTGCATTTATCCCCACCCCATTCCGCTGCTCCTTTACTCTACCTCTACCGGAAGGCGAATTTACCCAGAAGCAATACGCTACAGATCTCGTTTCCGCAATCTCTGATGTCGACCGCTACGTATATGTCACCAAAAACTCCACCTGGAATTCGACAAATAGCGGGAGTAGAGGCGCTATATTCGTATGTAACATGAGTTTGGAGAGTTTGAAGAAGAGGAAAAGCGGCACCGGCGAAGATCAGAAGAAAGGTATGTTTTCCTGCCCTCAGTTAGAAATCATTATTATTTTCCGTTTACGGTCAAATCTCGGCTAACTCGCTTCCTTGCAGTCTCCATGGCTAGAACCAGATATCCCTGTGAGGGCTGCATCACTGTCCGATTTCTCGCAAGAAAGAACGTCATCAGTGTCATCTACAAGCATCATGCCATCCACCGTTCTCCACACGACAAGATTGAAGATTCCGAGACTGCGCCCGAGAATAATACTGCTACTACCACCGTCAGTAGCGCCCAAGACGCATTGTTTCCATTCGAAAAGTCTGCGGCAGAGCAGATCACTTTTCCAGCTTTGGCACAAGCCCCTAGCATTGCGGGGCCAGGATAAGCTAACACATACCTAGCTACCTGGCTAGCTACCTTGCTTTAATTCCAAACCATTCACAGCTCAACTCATTACGAAATTAAAGCCTCTTATCTTTTTCCCTTTTTTCTTTCACTTCTGATACTATTAACCTCTTTCTCTACTCATGTTTTTTCCTGTACTGTTACTGGGTGGTTTGCTTTGTTTCATTTCACTTTCCATTTACTCCTTGCTCCCTTAGTTTTACTTTTCTTCCTTCGATCCACTCAGCTAGTCAAAAATTAAATGAGCGAAATCAATGGATAGTCCGTCCGGGGCTAAGGGTCTACTTGTGTTCTATCTTTTCCTTTCTTTCCCCCTTTCTCTCGTAATTTCGTATTCTCCCTTCTCCCGAGCTTGATACGATAATAGCTTTTTGGCACTTTATCTTCTCTTCACATTTACTTTCTTCTCTTCCCGGTTGGTCAGTCCGGTGGATGGTCGGATGGATGGGCAGACGAGACGGATGGGTCGGTGAATAGCACCGAGGAGTTTATTTTAATTGCTTGCGGATCTTACTCTACTTTTGCTTCTACTCCCTACGGTACTGGTGCGTGGTCGGTGGTACTCTGGTTATCTGTTTGTACGTCTCTTGTTTCAATTTTTTTTTTTTTTGTGGCTATTTGTGGTTTGTCTAGATAGCATAGGTTGTACATGGACAGTAATATCATGATTCATGAGGACTGTTTGGCTTGGCTCGAGGTGGTTTAATGGATTGACTGGGTTTTGTATAGTTGCTTTTGTTTGGAGGGGGAGGTTTCATAAAAATAAAACTTTGCTGGGATCCACTTGATTGCATATGCATGATCTGTCACTCGTCATGGCAGGATCCCGATTTGCGACCAAATAACATATTTTCGTTGGATCATTTGCATACCTACGCTCATATGATTCGAGCAGTCCAGGAGGCATGTCAGGAATTTAATTTTCATTTTTTGCAACAATGGTTGTGGTTGCAGAACCTATAGAATTCAAAAATTGGATTTCTGGTGCAGGTTTTGGACCGCTCGGATTGTACGGGCGAAGACATGTCGAATATTTCTTCTACTTTCGGCTTCCGCTAGAATGTGATTCAGTCTTGGCGCAATACATTTGGCACCCTTCTTTGTTCTCTGGCCTTACTGTGGCGTTGGTCGGCGGAATCGGTGCTGCGTCGCCGAATGGGTATGCACGGTGGGAGAACATTATGATTCGTTGTCAGGTCACGGCGGTGGTGAAACCGAGTGGGGACAGGAATGCATCTAGAATACCAATATGGTGAATTTATTAATTTTTGTTTCACCGCAACCCTTCAACCAGACCATGAAGATACGGGAATAACGAAACAAATAACCGAGATCCATGCACGACAAAAGTCCCCAAAAAGTTAGACCCTCCTAATAGTGAACATGAAAAGCCTGCGAGGGGAATTAACCAAAAGCCTATCCGAAGAATCCTTTCCCAATCTCATGGGCATAGACACGAACTCAAACTCGACCTCCCACTCTCCTGGAACCTGTTTCCACAACTCCTTGAAGCTGCTCTCGTCGTGCACGAAAACGGTGTGAACCTTGTCTTCGACCCACGGGAGTGGAAATTCGCCGGTGATCACGCTACCAACCTGGTGCCCGACGATGAGAGAGCCCTTGGCAGGGCTGAGAAACCCCACAACGTTGGTGGCGGCGCGAACCTGTTCCTGCCAATTGAAGAGGTGGAGGAATTGGCTGAGGTGAATGATGTCCATCTTACCGGCGAGACGGCTGACACTCTCGTCACCGGCCGCGCCGCCCCCCTCCCCGAGGAGCATGTCGACCGGAGCTATGAAGTGAGCGGAAAGCGTCCCCCTGTCGAGGAAGAGCTCGTACCCAAGCTCTATGAACTCGGGGCGCAGATCCATGCCGTAGAGGTTCGCCGCTGGAGCGCCGTCCGCGACGAGCTTGCGGATGGCTTGACCGAAGCAGCAGCCCACGTCGAGAAGTTTCGCGCCCTGTTCCAGTCTGCGCAGGACGTCCGGGTAGATTGGCTGACTGATGAAGGTGAATTCCAGAAAGTAGAAATTGCCGATGCAGGGGTAGTTTTGGAGTTGCCAGGCTTTTGAACGCTGTTGTTGGAGAGGTTGTTGTTAGATATACATCGCCGTTCACCGGAGGGCGGTGTGGGTGGGATGGTATTGATTGGGATACTCACAATTTTCAAAATGTGTTGGACTATCTGGTCTCCTCTCAGGGTGGTATATTGCTCGAAGAAGCTGATGATGGCGGAACTCGGGAGGAAATCTTTGTCGGGGATATACATGTTCCCGCGCCCACCCTTGAGGACGTTGGGCTCCATTTGCTCTTTGGTTGAGGTGAAGTACAAGTGAAAATGGGTTCAACAAATAGTATTACTGTGGGGGTGGGGGTGGATGCATGTGTTCGTGGATGGAATGATTTGATGTATCATATTTCCTAACTACTGCAGAGGCTATATAAGGAGAAATACATGGATTCCAGGCCTTGCTCCCGGTTCAGCCAGTCCTTACTGTGCGGCCCTAATGCCTATAAGAGCAGCTGTGAGTATGATACCAGTTGCCAAGAGGTGGGAGGTGAATGTTTTCAAGAGAAAAGGAAAGGCTATAAGGGGGTGTTTGGCACGCCGTTGTTTGAAATAATCTTGATTTCAAAACAATGTTTTCTACACATGTGTACAAACAACCAACATGGATTGTTTGAACACATGAGTGTGCCAAACAGTATCATTGTTTCTACACATGTTTTTAAAATAATATTTTTTAAACCTATTATTAGTTTAAGAAATTTATTTTACTTAATATGTTTCAATTGTAAATAAATAAAATAAAGTTGTTATGACCTCGACTAAATCTAAAAAGGTTTACGTATGAATTTTTACCATAATCAACCATCCTACAACATAAGCGAACAGCCACACACTATGTATCAAGTATGTCCACTGATCAAGAGGAGGAAGATATCCAGAATGTATTGCAAGTCACGGATATTGTAGTACAAGCCTTAAGCATAATGTAGTTGGCTGAAGAAGATGTTATTCTTGTAACAGTAGGATTTTCTGCAGTTCAGGTTTGACTTTTTATACAAATTCAGCAGAGTATGCTATGGACTATGGTAAAATTTATTAATATATTACATACATAATTATCTATTTGTCCAGAGAATAGTGTTCCTGTAAAAATAACATTTATAATAGTATTCTGTACTATAGCCCTTAACATAAAATTTCTTAAAACTCTATCATTAACTTCCTATAAATTATTCTATTATTTTCTCCCTACCATATAATACACAGATTATTAAGATATGGTTTATAAATTCAGATAATATATATTCATTGTAAAATTAATCTTTTAGTAATCATTGTCGTAGTAATTTTTTGATATTATTCCAACACATGTGTTCAAACAACGATTTTATCATGTGTACAAACAATGCTGTGCCAAACCCACTCATTGTTGCAACACATGATTTGGCCCAAAACATGTTTTGAAATCAAGATTATTTCAAATAACGGCCTGCCAAATACCCCCTAAACTGAGGCTGCTTTATATCGAAATTGGACTATAAATTCCTGGAAGGTAGAATAACATGTCCCAAGAGGTTTCAATACAAAATCCTCCCCCCCCCCCTTGCGCCTAAATACTACAGCCTTAGTACAGCCACTAGACAAATTTCTCCGTGAAACAGAATTTTACCATTCCCGCTTGGCTAATTGATACAAGACCTGCAAAAGCGAAATATGGATTAACCAAAATTGTTCTGACTTTAAACATTTATCCTGCACCAAACACTGTATGGATGAGAAAACAGCATAAAGGCAACCAAATACTGAGTCAACCACACAAGTGCCAAATTATCTTAAACGCTTTGCATTGGCAGCCGGTATCACAGGACACTGGCAAGCCGGGAAAGTCAAATATAATTTTTCCAAGACCGATGAAATCTCTTAACGGCATATTCTGGAATAGCTAAGAGAGATGGGAGAGAAGGTCACAGATCTCGGATTTTGGTGGTATCCAACTTGAATGTTCAATTGGGTTTTGGAACAACCCACACTCGATGTTCCGGTCGGTATTCAAGTTGGCCACTGCTTGTTCCCTCATACGAAGCCTACCAGTCTTTATCTGTCCTGATGTGCTGGGCTGGGAAAGCTGCCCAGGTCCTCTCAGCTTCCCAAAAACCAATCCACCACAAAAAACTCCTGCCCTTCGATAAACCCCCTGTATTCCGACCCCAAGAAATTTAGGATTGTTTCCAGTAATCCTTGCCGGGATGCACAGTGTTTACCATAATTTGGCCACCCCCCCCATACCTAGATGGAAAAAGAGCAAAGAAACCCGTGAAGCTTGATCTTGAGAACGAACTTAAAGGTGTTTTTGTGAAAGTGTCCGACTGAGAGCAGGTGGGAAAAGCTCCTATCCGCCAGAAACTTTCCAACAAAGCATTATGTGGCTCTGGCGGTGCTGCCACCCATGCCATGCCATGCGAAAGGAGGGAATCAAAGAGAAAAAATATATTTTTTTCTCTCGTCTCAAACACGTGGAAGTCCGACAACGATGTATTCCTGGAACTGATGAGTTAGTTATACCCTCAATTCATGTCAGAAATACCAACAAGAGCTATGGGTTCAAGGGGGTACAGAAGAAGCAGAATCGAGGGTCCACTACACAGACGGGATACACCATCAGTTAGAGGTAGATGGGATATCAATACTGTGCATTACATACATACACACCTAACACCCAACCTACACACGCTGGAGAACAGAACAAACACTGTCCCTATTTAGTCTATAGCTCCTGTAAACTACTTTCTCTTCTCTTCTTACCGCTCAATCTCTTTATCTCGTTACTCAACAATTCGACTCAGTTCAAACCCGATTGACCTCATCAAGACCAATCAGCACTTCGCTCATTTCTAACGATTCAAGATATCCCAACCCCCACCCAGTAAAACGGTAGAACTGGGCCTCAATGTACCCCTTCCTATAGCTCAATTGATCGCCTCCACAGATTAGGGATGGAGAGGATAATAGAATGCTATGGTTGGTTCCAGAAGTTGTGGGAGCCTGATGAATCATTCAGAAGTATGATTGATCGCCCCAGAGCGTAGAAGTCTACGGAGAAGATTCTCCAGGCATGTCTTTTCTTCGCCATCACGGGAGTGTGTACGGATAAATGGCGATGTGCTTGGAGCTACAGGGATAGGTGTGGCTATTCCCAGAAGGGTTATGAGGATTGATTGATCATGTTTGTTTTATGCCCCCCGTCTTTACAGTTGGCTTAGTTGAGGGAGTGGGAGAGTTAGCAAGATGGGGGGCCGAACAAGAGAACAAAGTTCTTTTGACTATACCTTCCCTTCTTTTGCTATCCAGTGCCCATCGACCACCTTAACAATCGCAATGAGAACTAATTATCATAATCAAAATCTTTTCTTTCCGCGCCAAGGCGCCAAGAAGCACATTTCCTAATCAGACTAGAACTAACACACCTTGGTTCTAGGGCAGTGGATTTCATCACGTCCTACACAAGTAGACAACACTCCGAGTGATTCATAGTGAAGCATTCATGTCTCACTTGCTATAGGCATGAGAGAAAGTGTGAGTAGAAAAAACTAATTTAAACGCGGGTTCTAACCACAATTATCCAACTATCCCAAGCTGAGTCCTTAAACATTATAGGTAAAAAAAAAAAAAGAGTGTATAATAATTATGATACTAATAATAATATTACGATATAAAGCGGTAACTTTTTACTTCAATCGTGTTGCATAACGGGCCATCCATGAACCCCCCACTTATGATACCTTCTAAGACAGCCGTATTGTACACTGTACAGAAGACACATTGCGACAAACCCCAAATGCTTCGGGTGGGGGCAATGCTAGATATATGTTCTATAAAAATTCGGAAAAATTACGAGTATCCAGTATGGAGTACCCGGACACTGGATCAAAAATTTCCATGGCAAATTACCTGTGACGCCCCACTTACCGTACTCAATCCTAACTGCCACTAGTAGCAGACCGAAGATCTCCAAAAAGAAAAGCGGAAGGAGTTTTCTTTCTTTCTTTCTTTTTTTTTTTTTGAATGTTGTTGAGAAAGTGTTGAGTTTTCAGAACACTTTACCTGCTCCTTTGCGGTGGCTACCTTCCCCATGTAAAATTATATTCTGCTACAACGAGGTACTGTACACGGCTGACCCCTCTTTCACCCCGCAGTGTCTTGCTCAAAGCTCATTCACTCATCCCTATAAATAACGATGCCGTCTGAAACCGGAAAATCACAAAATCCACAATCTCCATTCCAACCATGTGATATTCGGATTCACGGACAAAGGCTCCTGAGAAGGATTAGCGTTTTTCCATCGCAGCCTTGAGGATGTGCTTGTACTCGTCAAACTGGTATTTTCAATTCGTTAACTCGCCAAGCTGAACCTATTGCAGGCCAGCTGGTGATTTCCGCTGGCAACCCAATAGCAGATTTTACTAGAATTTACGGTGTTCGGCGAATCCATATGCAGCGAACCTATATATAACACTGCCCCGCCAGGCATCACGAATGCCAATGTGAGTTCAAGCAGGGAGCTCCGGTGTGTGACGCGAGCGGTATTCCCTTCTTGGCCTTCGATTGCCCCGAGGAGATGGAGACGATGCGGTGAGCTCGCCGACCCGTTGCCCTTACCCGGCGCCAGGCATATCACGACCGAATGAGATACACGTTAGGACGCACTCCCACTGGAGATCTGGCGATGTATCATATCATACTACAGGACCTGGGCATGGTGTACTCAAACTCAGGCATTAGAAATTTGTAATAGAGTATGGCAATTATTATTATTGCGATTTTGGAAGCGCTTGAGTAGCGCGAAATTTTTGAAAAAAGCATCCTCTGTGGCTTAGACACATCCTGGACCAGGAATGGCCTCTCCTAACTTGGTATTACCTAAGCAAGCTGAAACTTGTGGATTCCATCAAACCGGTGCTCAGAATTTCGTTAACCTACAGTACCGGTACTCAGCTAAGGTTACGCTAATGAAGTTTAGCTCTGTTACCTATCGATAGTGAATTGTGGGAATAAATACAGCACAACTGTCCGGAGCGATGTTTTCGTACACGTATAAAACGGTAATAATAGTTAAGAATAATGCTTGTCTTGTACGGAAACATCTCTCCTTAGAACACTGTACTTGTATGTTCGAGTGGATTGTCGGCTGTTGAAGCCGAAGTCACCTTTTAGGACAAAAAATTACTCGGGGCGGTGGATTTCCCTGTGGAATCTCTGTGAACCCCGAAACGGTCACTTATGCAAGACACAACGACAAAAAAAACCAACTCCCTTCCCCATTGGTTTCTTCTAAAATCTCAATATCCATCTGCATCTGAACACTCATGCTGCGGCCTTCAGGGGAATAAATAGGAAAATTGGGGTTATGAGGTTAGGAACATGGGGACCGTTTGGCTCTAGCCACCCCCCCCAATCAGAACCCCGGAATCTCGTGTTCCATTTTCTGACTTTTTCTTTTTACCACAGGCTGTAAACTCTGACTCAACTGCTCGGGCACTTCAACCGGACGGATGGATGCCCACCGAGGAGCAGATCCTTCGGGTTTCACAGGGGTGTAACCGTCGTTTTATGCGATTGGTAAGGGGGTGTATCGCGACTCTGAACTTTTGCCCGTCTTAGCCATGCATCGGGCCATGTTTTAACCCGAGGTAGCCAAGATATCTAGATCCGTAACCGGTCTTCTTAATAAGAAGTTGGTTCGGGTGTCTAGGATCCTCTTTCATGCAGAGGTTTGCTCTTTGGTGAAGTTTTTTCTTTTTATTTGGTCAGTCAATGGCCACATCTGCCGAGGGCGTGAGGGGGTATTTCCTTTTTTCCCCTTTCCTTTTGACCCCGTTCGGATTTGTAAAGATTTTTTAGAGTTGCAATAACAAGCCTTGTACCCCATGCGATTGTGGTTGGGACCAAGGATATAATACCGGTATTACACAACATTACCCACATAAAAAAATATCCTCCTCTGTCGCATGGTACTCGAGTACCTAGTTTGAAGATCACTATGAAATAGTGCCCCCGGGAAAGGCCCGAGACTACCGGTAGGGGATTATAGGACTGCTGCGGCTGTAGTTGGGGTCGTAGGTCGGGGGTTCCGATGGTGCAAAGCAACAACTCTCCCTGCATGTGCTCTATTGCGAGTTGCACCAGTATACAGGGGACAAAAACTTGTTATGGCCAACCTTCTGTGTACACCTGAGGGCCCATGCTGAGTTCAGGCTCAAATGTATGGGTTCTTCTTTCAAGGAGATAGGGACCTGTATCCATAGCCCCCACCCGCGACAAAGGTTGCGCCGAAATGACGCGCAGCACCCGCCATCCCAACCAAGCTTACTGGTACGGCACTTGAGTACTGTAAGCCATCCCCACAGACAGTTGGCGTTCCGGGCAGATCATTCGCTAGAGGCATCGAAAACAGCGCAGGAGATGGCAGATCCCTTAACACTATCAACTATACAAAGTCCCATTTGGGGGACAGTAATGTTTTTTGGTCAGGAAGAGCTTTCTATAGGTGTGTTTTTATCGCTAGAGCATAAATAGTTTTCTCTAACAGAGCGCTGAAAAGGGGGTGGACGATTGATCTTGCGAGGAACCTTGTTGGTTTCTTACCCCGAATAGTGAGTGGGTGGACGGCCGCCACCATTGAAAGGGGAAGAAGGAGGATTACCATACTCAAGTACGAGTGGTGATATTTTACGACTGGGTCCGAAAGTGGTGCCTTGGGTGCCTCTTTGGGCTGTTCTAGGATCCTTTCTTTGATCCACACTCTGGCATTACTGTACTTTGTGCTGTGCCGGGCACATTGGCGTGGGGCAGGGCGCTTCAAGTGCCAACAAAGCTAATAGGTGGTGTTGTCTCTGTCGTCAAAAGTTCGGTGGACCTATGATACTAAGACCTTTGCTTAATCACCTTCCATCTCCGGCCCTTGTCTATGTTGGGTTTCGTCTACGTTAGACTACACCCCCCGCCATCAGCAGGACCTCCTATAAAATCAACAGAATAAGAATGTAAACGCAACAACAGGCAGGATTCTTTAGTTCAAATCAATCTATGCAATCATTCCGGGTCCCGCTCTAGTTTCTAAAAACACCTCTAATGTCGGACATCGTCAAAAGAATAAGGAAAACGAAACTCTCTCCGGACCCTTCATTTTTTCTTATTGTCCTGGCCACCGGCAGACAACAGCCTCTCCTGAACCTCAACCGTCAACTCTAGTTTAAGCCGAGTCATAGCGTTTTGGATCGTTGTGACAAGACTTGCCTCCATCTCATTCCGCCCCTTCGTAAACCTTTCCTCCATCACATCCTGCCTTTTCGTAAGCCTTGCCTCCATCTCATTCTGCCCCTTCGTAAACTTTTCCTCCATCGCATTCTGCCCCTTCGTAAGCTTTTCCTCATCGCATCCTGCCTTTTCGTAAACTTTTCCTCCATCACATCCTGCTTTTTCGTAAACTTTTCCTCCATCACATCCTGCCTTTTCGCAAGCCTTGCCTCCATCTCCTTCTGCCCCTTCGTAAACTTTTCCTCCATCGCATCCTGCCTTTTCGTAAACCTTTCCTCAACTCGAGGATCGTAGAGGAAAGTTTTGAATACAATCTTATCGATTTGTTTAGCCTATGGTCATGTAGCAAAAAGGTTACTGGTAGCTTACCCCCGTCACAGCTGTTCCCATAAACCATCTCATCCATGCACGGGTATCTCTGATTGCTTCGTTTATTGATTGCAAACTATTTTCCAAACTCTTATCCCAACCAGACAGTTAGAACATTGCAAACTTGAAGAGTCGGGTTTATCATCAAAAACATTACCGTCTCCAACTTTGTAACCCGATTAGACAAATCTTGCATCTCGGAAGTCTTCCCAGATGAATTCTCGGGTTTGTTCTCGGGGGCCTTCTTGGATGCGTTCTTGGATGTGTTTTCAGATTCGTTCTCGAATCCGTTCTCGTCGGTTGAGTACTCCTGTCCAGCCACATAGTAAGCACTTATGTATTGATTGGCAAACACAATTGATTGGCAAACCTGGAAACGCATAGGTTGAAAAGTACAAGTGGGTTGAATTGGACCGAAGGCGTGTAGCTGAGCAGGTCTCAAACGAAATGCAGGAGGCTTATGACCAAGTATCGCACGGGTAATCCGATAAGTCAACATCCTGATGAGCGTTTGTGTGCGGTACTCGAGTAGAGAATGAGAAGCAAACACTCTACAAGTGACAGAGCTCCCTATAATTATGCACGTCAAATCCAGTTACCCGGCTGTTCTGTATACTAGATTACATTTAAGGAAGGTGCCAGGAACAAACAGGCTTCTGTTACCCGGGGATTGCGAGTATCATGGACTAGATGCACAGAAATACAATACCAGCGAAACTCGGACCCTCCCCACCAAATATCATCCCTAGCTGGGTGGAAAATTCATTATGTCGTTCTGAGTAAAAAAGGTTGTCCCTTGGCGAGTGTCATGAGGTCCTACTCGTCCTTCCGGGTATAGAACAGGTCATGTGTTTGAATATTTCCTACTTATCCTCACTAACTCAATTACGTGACCTGTTCTATCCTCGGAAGCACGAGTACAGCTTGGCGGAAAAGCTATCTCTTGTCAGCCTCATACAAGAAACTATACGACTTCGGAGTGCATACGGAACCTTTGGTGGAGAGCTCAAAACTAACTCCAGGAGTCTCTTTACGGCCTCAAAATGTGATACCACTTCGAGGCACTTCGGAACATCATTCTTAGATCAGTCGAGTGATCTTGGATGAAACAAGGAAGACCTTTCCTCTTTAGGGGCGCCAAGATCGTGGCTGGCGGATGGCTCGGGATCCTCTACTCGAGTACCCAGGATGTTACTGGCAGTGCTCACCCAATGGAACTGCACAGAACAGGACGGGAACAGCTGACAAAATCGCCGACATTCTCTCACTACCGCTATGGAAGAGATCTTACCGCTACAAGATCTGCTCCGCCCAGTCGTAATTTCCTGACGTCCGTGAGCAAAGCTGCTATTGCATATGGGCAAAAAACTCGGCCAGAGCCTCAAGATTTTGGTGGTATGCAGGTAGCAGTCGTGTTCACAAACACCAGAAAATTACAAGTACAGTAAGCAGACTGATGCGCAAGGCTGGCGGAACCCGGGAGAAACCTGCGATTCCGACAGCCCCCAATCCGGAGCTCTGCGAGGAAGGAGCACTGCTAGGGATCCACAAAACGTCGGGGATCGCCGCAGGTGCCAATGCTATTGGAAAGCTGGTATCGTAAGTACTCGAATAGGGGACGAACATGATAGTACGTTAGTATTCTTCTGGGCTACGAGTACAGTACAGTACACGAGGGGGAAAGATCCCGAGCTCAGCCCACAGTTGGGGCCAAACAATAGGAAGCATGATACTTGTGTATGATACTCGAGTATACAGAGCCTTAATAGGAAAGGCAACTACAGGTACTCGAGTGCAACGTCCTGGCATACTTATCTTTCACGTACCAGGATGGATTCAATATTTGCACGCAAGCCACTCTATGGCCAGAGGAGTTACGCACTTCCCCCCTATCGCTTACGGCGCCATAATCGAATTTTCACCAAAAGCCGGGTTTGTCCTCCCCCTCTCCCTCAACGACCTTCTATATCCTCCCTCCCTTTTCCCTACCCCTGCTCTATTTTTCCCTTCCCCCACCTTGTGCATTCCTTCTTCTCGTTTTCGCGAACTGCCGACGTTACACTCAGCCCAAGTACTTGTAATCCAAGTCTTGTATTCCTGCGGGGCGGAAAGACAGGCAATCCTCCCGTTGTGTTCTCTCCTTTAATCCAAAGGGGGAAATTCTGGACGTCCTAGCTCGATTCCCAATTACGGAGACCGGGAAAAAAGCCTCATGATTGGGTCTTCCATTTACATTAAAGAGACGGTTACGGTGGATTTCCTGAAGGTTGAGCTCCCCCGAGCTTTTTCTTTTCTTTTCCAGAGCTCGACCGTGCAAAAGTGCACACCGGGGGGCCGGGCCGAAAGTCCCACCCGAAGTACCAGATACACTGCAAGCCCCTGGGCTCAGTGGCTAATTAAACAGAAAGCTCTAAAAAAGAAAATGGAAAGGATTTGCCTACCTTTTTTCCAGCGGGTTTTTTCGCAGCCTTCTGCGGAATGTGAGCACGAGCAATGACTCAACCCTGCACTCGTCGGCAAAGAGGCAAAGTGGCTGGTGATAAGCGCGCTATACGCCAAGGTGGCTGGGCGACGGGTGCTCTAATTGGCGAGATAAGCGCGCAAAAGCAACATCTATCATAACTTATGGACAGGGTTGGTAGGTGAAAACATGCATGCAGAACGAGAACTCTACCACTTCGGCTTGGGGAAGAATGGCATGTTGGATGGAAGGCTACTAAACAGTGGGGGCCGAACCCGTTCCCAGTAGTCAAAGTAAAAATCTACCTAAGCTTACTCAACAATATTTGCATATTTTGCTATCTGTTCCAATGGGCCAGGAGCCAGACATGAATCCCATAAATGCCGACCTGACCCGACATCACACGCTTTCGATCCCTTAGAATCTCCTTCTCCAAAGTCTGCCTCAACACTCAAAAAAAAACCTCTAAATTCCTCTCTAACAACCAAACTTACCTACTCATTTGAGACTTCTGCGAGATGGCTACTGGCGTTATCAACACTTCATCCCCCCCCATTCACGGGGCACCAACTACCTGCCCAAATTGCAGAACGTAAGGCCATTTCTCGTGTTCTTTTTTTAATGAGGGAAAAAAAAAAAAACTCCCCGTGTTGTATATGACTGCTGCTGACGAGACCCTCCTTTTCCCAGGTATTTGTCAACCATGGCCCCGTGTCTAGTGGGAGAAGCGAGTGCGATAGCTCATACGCCGCAAGCTGCAGATGTTAGTCTTCTCTTCGAGATTTTTCATGACCACCCAGCATTAACACTATCCCAAAGAATGCCACTCCGCATGACCCTACAAATACCGACCAAGGGAGCAATACCTCCAGACACTACCATAACCAACAACCTCCAAGGCCTCGCCCCAACTCGAGCCATACTGTCAGCGGAACCAGCGGGACCTGCCCTCAATGTTTCCGAGTCATCCGGTGTCAGTTGCAAATACTCTCTTTTGAGCAAACCATTTCTACCGGTTGTAGTCAACAGCCTCCCCAGCGGCCTGACAACCTCCCAGCGCCGGAACTCTCAGCTGAGATCTTAAGCACTTTAGAAGAAACCCCGAACTATTCTATTGAACGGTTACTCGACGAGAGCCAGGAGAATAATCTTCTAGTCAGAGTCGAGAGTTACAACTCGGTTTAGCTCAAAAACCGCCAATCACACTTGCTTTCTAATATTTAAGGTCTTGTAGATCAAGGCCAACAATACCGATTGGTATATTAATTGTCGAAATCGCCTCCACATAGGGGGCGGGGCTATGGAGTTTGTCGAGATGTAAAGAGCCGACTTTACTTTTTCCTCCTACTTCTATTTATTTAATTTTCTTCTAGTGTTTCTGTTTGCGAGTCTCTGGTAATTTAGGTTTATGTGGGGAGCTGGGGTGGTTCTTGTCTTCATATTTTACCACCATCTATGTCTTTACCTTGAATGTGCGAGAGACCGAGGAAGAAAGACAGTAGGGGTATGTATGATTGAATTCATTTCAATCAGCGCTTTAGGAAGTAACCGTTGGCCAACACCCTGTCCCATGTGACCAAAATGACCTCACAAGGCTTGGACTAGGCAAATTTAATCTTTCTAAGTAACACTTCTGCGTCGAGGCTGGGGAGAACTCCCACCAAACATGTCAGAGGAATATATTGCGTTATCAGCCTCGTTCAAGCCCAACTAGAAGTGTTATCACAAAAATGCAATTTCTATTGGCATACCATACTCGATTAGCAGAGGGGACAGCGAACAGGGTGGACATCAAACAGCCCTAGCAAATTTGGCGTTTGCCACCGGGTTTCTCGGTGTATTGTTCGCGGTCCTCTCTGTTCGTTGTCCTCCCCCCCATGACACCTTGTGTATCATATCATACTCGTATCGTACAGGCGCATGCTCTGCAGCTGCGCCACAAAATCCAAACTCAAGCACTCGTGTACGAGCGCTGCGCCGGGGGGTTAGAGGTTGTCTTACCATCGATCCGCAAGCGATTATTAGTGTGAGAAAACCCACGGGAGGCCAGAAAAATAGTTATGATGCTGGAAATACAACTGCAACTGAGAATAGATGGCTTTTTTCCTCCAGGAGCACATACACGCCGCGTGACTGGCACCCATCACCCAGAGCCCCTTACTATCCAAGTTTCTTGAGAAACGATCCCGTATTTTTTTTTAGTTGCAAAATTCTTTTTGAAATGCGGTTGGGATAACCCGAACTTTTAACCCCCCGCTGAAATGACAGTAGCGGAATCCATAGCACTCTCAAATAAAATAACCTTTGTTTCTTGAAATACCAAATGACGCCACAACATTTGAGGAGTATGAAACTCTGCTGAGCAGGGCATAGACTTTTTGTACGTTTCTTTAGATTTTCTACTTCTTTCAACCCAGATCAACCCAGAAGAGAACAAGCACATTTATCAACAAAGTCCTATGGAACTCTTCTTACAGCGGAGCTGAAACCCTTTCCCGCACACCGTTTGTATCTACCAAGTCACCTTTCTACTTATTTTTAATTTGTTCATTTTTCCTTGTGTCGCGCTGTGCGCTACGGTACCCTGCCCGGCTTTTTTCCGTACATTTTCCATGTCCATTTTCGGTGTATCAACTGATATAGCATGCAAGTACCAGCGACTCCCACGAATAACCAATCGGCTCCCTCCCACATCTCAGCATGTCTCGGCAACCGCTCGTGCTAAAACATATTATATGGTAATATAGTACAATTTTCGCCAGCTTTTTATCTCTGGCGTAGGTGAGGTGGGCACGCATTCAGAGTGGCCAAGGTAAGTTGCAATGCATCATTTGCAGACAAAACCCCACCTTGGCAGGGAGTCACCCTAGGTTTCTCAAAGGAAGCATTTGACATTCCTAATGTCCTGGAGGAAGTGAATGGAAAGTACTCCTTTATCCAACAACACAGGACAAAAGCATCTTATCGGATAAGGAAGACCTCGTGCGATACTGTAGAAACTACCGAGGGATCGGTCGAGTGGAATAATTTATTATCCTTCGATCCGCAGAGTGCAAAAGGGATCGGTGGGGGAATCCTCAAAACCGGATCACTCGCATAGCCACCGCTCATATATTAGATACTGCTAGAAACCAGCGTATCAAATTGGGAGGTTAAAAGAGAAGTGCAACCTTTACAAGCAAGGTGTGGTAGGGCGGGTATTTGGTACCGGGAAAGGTCGGGTCTAGACCCCCGATCCCGACCAGCACTCGTATCATATGATATGGGAACTACCGTCCTTGGTGTACCGGTACTGTACAACTTCAGCTCGGCCGCGAGGGCATAAGCTGGGAAAGCCCGGGATGTGCCCGTACACAATGATTGTCAACTGTCGGTAGATCTGCACTAGTATTGAGGTCATTGTTCTACTACGCACACGTTCGGGGCATTTGTTGAGTGGGAGCCACGCATCCAGGCGTGATACCCGTCCTGCTGCAGCAATAGCACAAGTCTGCCATGCAACGGTGACAGCCGGGTGACGGAAGGGGATAAGTAGCAACATGCTATTGGGGGGATGGGGGGATTCAAGGTAATTAATAAGATAACTGCTCATAGTCGCGGGGTGGAGTTCAGCGTCCGCAAGCGGGCAGTCCGGCTTCTGGGTCTCACCTGACCAGCCTTGCGGGACTAAAGATATCTACACGCTTCCGAGTGATCTACCGTGACCAGTATGATACAAGAGAGGCAAGCAAAATCACCTGTAGTGTAAGTGTGCCACACCAAAAGTAGCCGACTTCAAGTACGACGGCTGAATTTCCTCCCTAGGTTACCCAATGAATACAAAAACACTAGTACAAGATTCAGAACTGTTCTAACTTTTCATGCACGGAAGCTTCGGTCTAGGAAATTAAACTAATAAGTTAGCAGCTAAAATTATCCAATTGATGTTGAAAAATGGCCGAAAAAACATTTCCCATACATAAAAATAGCGCCAAGACGTAATATCGCTCTCGACCTTTGGCCAATGGACATCCTAGCAAATGAGACATTTATTTGTCAACATGGAGAAGAACCCAAGGAATTCCCTGGATACGCGGTATTCTGGATTTTATCGATGAGATAGAGGTGGTGTCATAATGTCGTCAACATCGCTATTTTGGGTGTGAAACGCGCTTGCACCAGTAATTTTTGTTGTCAGCCTGGTACCGGTAGTTTTCAGGAGGCCTGTATATACCCTACTGACAGAACACCAGCATATGCATCAGCAGTTCCCGCCGCACAGGACGTACTGGAGTGATATGCCATCTTCATCACTATTGCTTATCGCTGTGAAAGATCACTTACACAGAGCTTAATGCAGACCCGGAGTGTACAGAAACTTATATATCATACCTATCTTGAGCAGTTGTATCCGACCTGAAAAGCTGGCTCTAAAAAGGGGGGGGAAGAGACAGTTTGCGATGCTGAAGAACTAGGGTATCCGGAGAACTCTGTGGTGGAGGAGGGGTCATAAGAAAAAGCCTTACGGTTTTGGGGTTTGTATCATAATAATATTGTGATCTATTTCCCCCCTTTCCCATGACTTAGTACGAGTAGTTTAGCTAAAACCCTCTCTGCCTATAGCTCCGCTTTTCTCTTATCTTATGATAAGCCGTATGACGATATCCAGAATCACTTCTCGGCATTTAAAGTTGCACGGCCACATGTAGCACTTTTATTTCAGCCTAGTGTGCCTTTTCAACTGTCCGAACTAGCTTGCGGGTTGCAATCTAATGGTATCATACCGGTACTTGTGAAACTACGAGCGCCCTTAACGAAGTGAAGGTAGCATGTCACCCCAGTAAAAGAAGCCGAAATCGCCCGACGGGATAAGGAAGACCCCGCGCGACATTGTTTAAAAACTGCCGAAAGGGGGGGGTTTAAGTGAGGAGAATTACTTTACTCGTAGGGTTCTCTTGTCCAGACCCTCACAACTGGTGTCATATGGCTTCAAAGCCAACCTCCCTCACCATTACCCTTCTCCCGCAACCAACACTACCACAAGGCTACTAAATGTGGTATCGTGGGATCTGTCAAATCTGGTTAACTAGCGCGGGGGTGCCTAAACCTATAAGTTGCGCTGCATAAGGCTTGGTCAAGGAGATTGGGAGTGGCCGGAGATGGTGGATTTCGAGAGATTCTACCGCGACCGATGGCCAGCGTGGTTGTTGGAAAACTCGCGCAATGGCCCCATGAAGAGATGCCCGTATCGTAATTCACTTGGACTGCCTACCGAGCCCGAAACCCCTCCCCCCTGATAGGAAGGTATTGTTACCTCTTAGTTCTTCTGACCCTTCTAATTATTCATCCCCTTCAGTATTGTGCACCAAGAAAATGTTGAAATTAATGTGTTCTACCCATAGCCCAAGAGCATCACTTTGTTGGGTAGATATACTCTTGGCCCAGTAGCTATCCCTCCCAGTTCTTGCAGGCAGCAAGGCCAGCCCACAGATACACTACAGATACATGCTTCGGTCAGGTCTGGTCGGAGTAGGCCAGACCGAGGCTCCTAGGCCCTGCTTTTCAAAGGCTAAAGGCTTTACCGCATCGGCGGTCTTTCGGCATACCAAATATAGTTGAGGGTTACTCTTCCAATTAGAAGCGCATGAAGTCTTGAAGATACCGATCGGTGGCTCATGTCCGAGGCACACCAATAAATATCAAAAAAATTGAAGCTCCGATAGGCTTAAAGCATTCAGGGTGGTGTGTGTGGGTGCTAGGAAATATCCTAAATTATTTCCCGATACAGAATTCGCAGAATGCACATAAATTGGTTACTAATTCGCAATTCCCAACCCATTTTCTGCCACCACTTGGGTATCACGACAAACTACCAGTCGCTAACACTTACCTTGTGGCCACCACATGATTCCCCAAGCACTCCTCATCCTGATAATTGATGGTGGAGGATCCTAATCAACGAGATCACCTACATGTACCCCAAACTGGTCATAAGTGCTCCTTCAGTGGGGGAACTATTATTGGATTTGAGTAAGGATGATAGAGCTCAATCGCACAAGTTCTAGCCTCTATGGCATCCATCTGGTAAACAGAGAGATCTTATGTGAGCAATGGGGAGTTAATCCTGGGGCGGTCAAGAAATTGGGGGGGCTGTCCTGCAGACCGCTGGCACTACCGGTATGAGTTTTGCTAAGGTATTTCAGGTATTACTAGGGATTCTGACTTGTTGGCGGCGATTTCTTTCACGTCGTCACAATTAGGGTATCCAGAATACTAACTTTATTATCTCCTGAATGATTGAGGTGACTCTTTCATAGCAGCATTCGATCCATAGATACACATGTCCTAACCCCCCCCCTCAAGACCAGAGAGGTCATGCCCGATGGGATACCCACTTCACTAAGCAGGTTATTTTTTTTCTCGACCCAAGTGGAGCACATGTTATTTCTATCAAGTATTTTTCCTCCTTTTGTTGGGATTGATCATTGCTTGCGATTGTCTAACCGGAATTACCTGTTGTGACGTTCGGGGCATCGAGTCCAGCAGTCATGTCGGATACCGCGAGAAATTTACCTACACTCTAGGAATATATCGAGGTATAGGAAACTGCCCAGCATCCTCACTACTCTCAATTCCCTAAATCCATCAGTTTCCCCTTTTTTGATTATTTCTCTTCGTGTGTACCGTGACCGAGCCAATAGAAGATATCTCCAGATATTGCATCCACTAGCAAATATTTGCTACTATCGGCAGAGATGCGGGAACTTGAAGGTAGTTGCAGACATCACATGATATTTTCTACCCATCGACAAAATATCTACTAACCACATGGAGTATGCAGAAAGACTTCCAGCGCCACCAAACATCGATGAAGCCTACAGGCCTAGAAAGTCCGGGCCTATAAAGCCCAGATCAGTCTCGCTTTGCCCCCCCCCGTCCGCTCGCCAATACCGATGGAGTTGGGCTTTTCAACAGCAACCGGAATGGGAAAGGGAGTAGGGAGGAAGATGAGAAGGAGTTATCATGGCCGGGGAGGTGTCAAGGAGGAAGAGCCGGTAGAGCGGAAGGGCGCACACAATGCGATAGTGGGGCAGCAGGCGCTAGTGACGAGGGGGGTGAAGCTAGAGGGGTTCGTGGGAGATAATTCTCCCTGTTGCCACACCATTGATAATACGAGTACCAATTGGCAGTTTTGCGCCACTAGGGACTAGGCCACTGTTTGGTATCCCGAGGTAGGATACTGCTGGCCGATGATATCGCAGCCAAGATTAGGCGGAAGTACTTGGTAGGGGTATAGTGAGGCTGGAGGTAGGTGAACAGAGGCTACCAGGCAGGGAGAATGTTTAGGAGACGGAAGAACAGTAGGAGGGAATATTGAAGGGTTTGCTAGACCTGTAAGTTATGTGATATCACAACTGAGAATGATGTACCCGGTAGATATTTCCAACCAGCTAATAAAGAGACAGCTCAGCTACAGCGTCAGGGCTAGGATCACCGTGAATGAAGTACACAGAATGGGAGAGGAAAGGTGGAATATGTGAGCACACCGGAAAATATATATCCCCCGAAAACCTTTAAAGTAAAGAAAATAGTGGAGGAATAATTGGCTGTCACACCTGATGGCACATAATGATTCAGGTTGACCCCCTTCACATATTATAATACATAGTAAATAATCAAACCCAGGTGCACTGGTAGTACAAGTACATTTTTCTCTAAAATAAAACAAAGAGAATGTCCTTAAAGTTAATGGGTGGTACTACCACTCCAGTCACCGGAATATATAGACCCATTAGTACTGTACAGTACACGTCACCGCAGTTCACATATAGATCAATAGCAATAATTTTAGTTATTCTTTATTCTTTAAAACTATTTCGATTATTACTAATAATTGTTGTGATCGTAATAATGTTACGATAATAATAATAATTATTATTCGTGATAAAATTCTATTTGATTACCCTGTGCCCAGCATCCTATTTCCTTTTTCCCATGTTTTCTTGGCGCTTTTTTCCGGCTGTTTTCAGGATCGTCGTGTACTCGGGTGTAAGGGTATTTGGCGTCCAGTTACACAAGTCTTCTCTTCCAGGATGGTACCCTCCTTTTACCAGCAACACGGCAAGAAGACCACACAGCAAATCACGTTCACTCTCCTTCCCCTTGTATGGAATCCTATACAATAACAACTATGAAGCAAAAGGGAGCTCGCAAGCAGAACCCAATTGACGTTCGGCACCGTGAAACAACCCGTGACGAGCGTATCCAGGTAATCACACTTCGTGATACTGCAGGATGGGATTGGTCCCGAATAGGTCGGCACCTGAATATTCATCGCCGAACGTGTCAAAGAGTCAGTATATTTCTTGTCTACTACCTCGAATCAAATTTAACATACTTATAGATTTACAAACGAGCCAAAGAGAATGGCACCCCATCGAACTCTCACCAATCCAGCCGGCCCCCAATCTTCAATGAAGCAGAAAAGCTGCGACTTGAGGCCTTTGTGACGCGTGATTCGAGAACGCGCCGGCTAAGTTGGGATGAAATATGCCTGGAAATGGGCTACGCCTGTAGCCCTCGAACCATAAAAAGTGTTATGGAGTCAATGGGATACCATCGGCGGGTGCCACAAAAAAAGTTCGCCATACGACCAGCCAACCGACCTCTCCGTGTCGCCTGGTGTTGCGAACGATTAAATTGTGACTTTGACGATTGGCTCCGCGTATTATGGACAGACGAATCGACTTTCTCAACTGCGGGCTTTGGGAATCGTCCTTGGGTTACACGTAATGCGTGTGAGGAGTTTCATGCTGACTGCATTGACGAGACCTTTGAGTCTGGTCGCCAAAGCAAGATGGTTTGGGGTGGGTTTTGTGAAACACTACGGTCTAAATTAGTTCTTATACCTAGTAAAGCTAAGGTTGATTCTGCATTATATGTGAGGAACATTATGCATCCTCACCTGGTTCCCTTTTGGCATCGTTGTTGTGAGGAATATGGATGGGTGACAGTAGTTGAAGATGGCGCACCTGGTCATAAGGGATATGCTATTCAATACTGTAACCTTAACCAAGTTGAAACTACACGATGGCCAGCCCAATCTCCTGATTTGAACTTAATAGAGGCACTTTAGCTGGACATGGAGAATGAGCTGGGCGAGACATGGGGGAGAATTGGTGATATGGCAACTTTAGAACGTGCACTGAATGCTGTTTGGAATGCCATTCCTACTGAACGGCTAGAAGGTCTTATTAGATCCATGCCGGAGCGTTTACAAGCTGTAATTGATGCGGATGGGGGGCAACTCGATATTGATTTTTGTATAATATAGACTTCTTTCCTTTATCAATCATACTCATCGGATATCACTCGTAGAACACCTGGCTTCTAAACTGGACCCGACTTTGTGCCGACACCAAAATACCTTCACCGGATATCACTCAGATTTCCTAACCTGGTTTAGGCTACATACAAATGCCGCATGAACCCGACTATTGTCAACCCCCTAGTACTATACTCGAGTAATACAATAGACACTAATCCACATAAAAGAAAAAGAGAGAGAAAAAGCTGATGTTCGGAACCGTCACTGCGTGCTTGTGACTAACGTGCCTTTTCAGCGCATTCCTAGTTTCCGCAGTATGGTACTGCATCGTGATTTCGAATCCCTTCGGGGGGCTGGAATTTTCTTTGCAAAATTCCCCCCTACCCTCCATGATTCGACTCTCGATATGCCCAATTATTTGAGTTGGCTCATCTGCCAGAGCTCTCGTGATCCACTGTTTCCTCGGTGAACTTCCCGGTGTGGACTGGGAGCAGAGTTGATAGGGTATTGTCTGGGTTTTTTTTTTTACCCTGTGGAATTTCCTGTTTGGTACTATACATGGCTTGGCATGCAGAATTTCCTGTACGGAGGTACAGCACCTAAGTTTTGTAGGTTCCACAAACAGGGGTGTGCTGCGAGCAGGGGTAGGGCACCAAATTAGGCATCGTTGCTTGGCTGTCCTCAAGGGTAAAATTATTTTCACACATAATTCTATTTCATGAAAACAGGTTTTTACTTTACAATCAATTGTGCGCTCTGCCCCCAATTTGAGCCCTGCGTTCCTCTCTCTTGCCCCAGCGGACCACCTTCCTCAAGAGCAGCTCTTTCTTGCCCAAGGTACCCGCTCGCACCAAAGTGCTGTGCCTTCCAGGCAGCGGTACCTTACCCCCCAAGTCTCCACTCTTACTCAAGCACTCCACCTCCCAAACACTTGGTTTCTGGCTAAGTCTCAGCCTATCTGGCTTCCAAGAGGTTGGCTCTTGTCTGAGTCTCTACCTCCAGGCTTACCCAACTCTCTTTCTCTAAAGCTGCCACTCCTTGCCTGAGTCTCCATCTCATACCCAAGCGCTCAATCATATTTTGCCTGAGCAAACCCCCCCCTCGGACCGAGCAACCCCCACCCCCTAGCCCAAGCAACTCCCATCCAGGGACCAGGCAACCTCCCCCCAGGACCAAGTAACCCCCCCCCACCAAGACCCAAAGACTCCCCCCGGGACCAAGCAACCCCCTCCCGGGACCCAAAGACTGCCCCCCCGGGGCCAAGCAATCTCCCCCCAGGACCAAGTAACCCCCCCCCACCAAGACCCAAAGACTCCCCCGGGACCAAGCAACCTCCCTCTCTTCCCGGGACCAAGCAACCTCCCTCCCTTCCCGGGACCAAGCAACCCCCTCCCGGGACCCAAAGACTGCCCCTCCGGGACCAAGCAACCTCCCTCCCTTCCTGGGACCAAGCAACCCCCCCCCCCAAGGACCCAAAGACTCCCCCCCCCGGGACCAAACAACCTCCCATCCTAAGACTAAGCAACCCCTCCCCCCGGGGACCCAAAGACTCCTCCCACGGGACTCAAAGACTTCCCCCGCGGGATCCAAAGACTCCCTCCTGAGACTACACAACCTCCCTTCCTGGGACTACGTAACCTCTCCCCCTTGACGAAACAACCTCCCTTCCCGGGACTAAGCAATCCCTCCCCCGGGACCTAAAGACTCTCCCAGCCCAGGACCAAGCAAGCCCCCCCCCCCGGACCCAAAGACTCCCCCCCCGCGACCCAAAGACTCCTCCCCCAGGACCAAACAACCTCCCATCCCGTGACTAGGCAACCCCCCCGGGAACCCAAAGACTCCTCCCCGGGGACCAAGCAACC
Source organism: Tuber indicum (assembly GCA_006112555.1). NCBI lineage: Eukaryota > Fungi > Ascomycota > Pezizomycetes > Pezizales > Tuberaceae > Tuber > Tuber indicum. The sequence continues at coordinate 33,790 of VBSK01000029.1, read as the reverse complement.
CCCCTCCCCCGGGACCCAAAGGCTCTCCCCCCCCGGGACCCAAAGACTCCCCCCCGGGACTAAAAGACTCCCCCCCTGGGACTAAAAGACTCCCCCCTGGGACTAAGCAACCCCCTCTGGACTAAGACACTCCTCCTCCCAGACTAGTCCAATATGTCAGCTAGCCTTACAGCACATCCTAGGACCCCCCACCTTACCCGCGACCAGAGGCACGATTGTAAGCTTCTCCATTCAATTGGATGGAGTTATATCCAGATACAGGAAAAAACGGGATTTTCATTGCGGCAAATTGGATATGCGTGCTCCGCTGCCTGTCCACCAACCCCAACAAAGAGATTCAGCCGTCCTCCTGTGCTCTCCCAGGCACAGATTGAAGATCTTGTAGCCTATGTCTGCATGTCCTCGCAGAATAGGCGCCTTTCGTTCCAACAATTATCGGATGAGTTGGATTTAGGAGTAGGAAGGAAAGCTATTCGTGCTGCTCTCATAAAAGAAGGCTTTCACCGACGGTTAGCAATGCGGAAACCCCCAATCTCAGAGCGGAATCGCATTATTAGGCTTCGCTGGGCTGAAGAGCATGCAAATTGGACAAGGGAGGATTGGAATTCTATCCTCTGGACTGATGAGACATGGATAACTGGTGGGAGGCATACTAGGACTTGGGTTACAAGAAGGGCAGGAGAAGAATGGGATCCTACTTGTATAGTAGAAAAACATCAGAGAAAGAAGGGATGAATGTTTTGGGGCTGTTTTCATAGTGATATACAAGGTCCAGGGATATTTTGGGAGAAGGATTGGTGATCAATTAACTCTGAGAGTTACTGTGCACATACTGTGCCAGTTATTCATGGTTATATTGAGCTTTGTTGCAGGGATGAGATTTTTTTGAAGTTTATGCAGGATTGAGCACCAGAGCATGCTGCAGGAGATACAGGAACTGAGCTTCAGGAAAGAGGTATTGAGGTAATTTACTGGCCTCCATTTTCACATAACTTAAACCTTATTGAAAGAGTCTAGCATATTATGAAAAATTATCTGCAAGAGAATTTTCCAGAAAATATGTCATATGATAGATTAAGGGAAGCAGTTAAGAAGGCTTGGGGAGCTGTTGGACAGCATGAATTTAGGGAGCTTATAGAAAGCATGCCAGACAGATGCCAGGCTGTTATTACTGCAAATAGCCTTTTTACAAAATATTAAAAATTTATTATAGTTATATTATTTACTGACAATTGATCATCGTGAACATAAAATATTTGCTGTGATGGAAATCTTACATGTCGTAACAAAAGACCGAAGACCAGTCCCGGCAACTATACCAACTATACCCAACTATACCTAATTTGCTTCCGTTACCCCCTGCTCGCAGCACACCCCTGTTTGTGGAACCTACAAAACTTAGGCGCTGTACCTCCGTATAGTACAAGTACTCAGACGAGGTCAAAAAATCGTAAAAAGGGATCGGTAAGATTGTGTACTCGTAGGGAATGAATTAGAGAGGACACCATATCGGAAAAGAAAAGGGGCTTGGCCGACATCAGAATGTCGGATTACGATGTTTTGAAGTGTCTGCGGCTTGTAGTATGATATCATAACGATGATGTTCCTGAGTACCGTACTTGCTACTTTCAGTACACAAATTGAATTGTACGAAAGAATTGGGCTCCGCACTCACCCCGCATGAATCCCCCTTACAGCTCTACTCTGAAATCATAGGAGTCCAATTCACTGGTAATATAAGTAGTTTACCTCTACTCTTATTTGTTCCTTTCTTTTATCTATTTTGTTTATTCTTTCATTTTTTAAAGTATAATAGGCTTGATGTTGCGAAGGGAGTGGGGAACACCAAGACCCCATGTCCCACAACTTTCTTCACTCGTGTGCCACCCATTCCCTGTTTTGCTGCTGACATTTTTGGCCCTGTCCAAGTACGGTATATAAGCCAGGACAGTTCACTCTTACTAGAGTACGGTACCGTAGTTAGAAAAGCAACAACCACTCCTCAACAATAGTGATTAAGATAGTAGTTTGTGTCCATCCCAATCCAGTTTAACTTTACCCCCCCTTGACTCGTACTTTGCCTGTGTCAATCAATTTACTTCAACCGGATCCCAGTTAATTTTCCTTCCTCTATCCTTTGGCATTGAGCAAGTCACAGAGCAATTTTTCCCACAAGGCGCTCAAAACACTATCCAACTATGGGAGAATACGATCAAGCCTCCCACACCGGAATTCCTGGGAGCCCGGCACAACGTACTTAGCGAATCAAAGAGGAGACGTAGCCGCTGCATTGCTCCGTGCTGTTCGTGTCCAAGTACAGTGCTCGTAGTATTGTTCGATTTATAAATTGCTAGGAACCCTTCTTGGAACGGGACACATCGTTGAACTGTGCGGGTGCTTTGGCGTATGCGTGAAGTTGTTCTTGCTTCCTGATAGCACACTGCACGTCTATCTCCTCCCACTCGAGTAGCCACTGGCCCGGTCGCCGGGCAAGCGGCCGTGGGGAAGGTTATTTGTTTTTTGGGGGGGAATGATAGATAAAATATGGCTCCACACTGGTACCGGTATCACGGTTGGGTTGCGATTCTGCATGCGTATGGCAACAACGCTGCTCGTAGTTGTGTGGCCCCCATCTCTCGCTGCAGGCCCACCGAGACTCCCGATGGATAGATCCGAGCTGCACAGAATAGGCACCGATAATTCGATTCAGTGGTCGTCTGGCTGCTTTAGATGTGGCTGTGGTGACTTATACTCGAGTATAAGTTGCCATCCCAGGGGTAAAACACCGTCTGCACAATACTGGATGTATCGGTACTGTACTGTACTGTAAATTCAAAGACCCCTAATCACAACCACGGGCTCAGGAGAAACATAGTAATAACGCCTTGTCACACATAGAGCGCAGGTACACTCGTGGTAGTACGACGCCTAGTTAATAAACCCAATCGGTGCGATGCGGCAGAAATGCGATTCCTCCCGCTATTACAAGTCAAGCCGGTTTTCACCACAAATACTACGAGTATTTCCAACAAATATGGGTAAAAAGCCCCTAATTAAACCGATCATAAAATACACACGCGACGCCCAGTCACTCCAATGGTTAAAGATTCGGGTGGGAAAAAAAAAAAAAAAGAGAGAAAAAGATGCAATTCCATAGATGTTTCCAGTTCGAGAAAACCCTCATAACTAAACCCATAAATTATCATTCAGTCAAAGTTCAACGTGAACCACCCCTTACAGAAAGTGATCAACGTGTCGGCATCTCAGCAGCGTTAACTGGCGGCGGCGGAGGCGGGGGCGGAGAGCCAACTCCCGCTTGCGGGTATCCAACCACCTGCGAATAAGGAGCTGGTGTGGCCGACGGAGAAGCGATCGGCTGGGGTGTCGCTGCTGCGTTGTAGTACACCGGCGAAGTAGTGTTCTGGTACGGCTGCGGGGTGAGCGACTGGTGGTAGTGTTCGTTCTTTGGAGGGTCCTGGTAGTATTGGGTTTGGTTGGGGGCGCTGTCCATCGCGACGGCATCGGGAACGGCGGAGGCGGCGGAGGCGGCATGGTCTGGGAGAGGATTCCCGTCTGGGTCCATACCCGAGTTGTATTTGGCCCCCCGAAGATCCTTTCGGTTCTTGGCGAGGATTATGGCCGCGAGAACGAGAGAGCCAATGAATAGAAGCCTAGAGGGAGGAGGGTTCGTTGGTTTTAAATCCCAAAGTAATGGTACATCTCGCCATTGGAGAACTTACATAAGAAGGAATGAAAGGGCAAAGGAGGCCTTGGAAACTTGACAGACGGTACTTGTGTAGGTAATAAGCCAGTACCAGTCGGTGAGTTCACAGTCGTTTACAGAAAGGTACCCGCTGTCCCCGGTTCCAGCCATGGAGATCAACCAGAACACTGCTAGGAAGGCATCGGTGATCGTAATGGCTAGCGGAAGCAGCAAGTTTGAGAACAAAAGGAAGAAATTGATCCCGATGTAAATGAGGGTCAAAAGTGCAGAGACAAGAGTCATACATGCCCACCTAACAAGTAGACACCCTTGCTGTTAGTCCAATGGTGGCACAAAGCAAGTAAACAATGATGAATCAGAAGAAGGAAGGGAAAAGGCTCACCAGTAATCAATCACCGAGACGATGTATGCAGACAGTCCCAACACTATGATGGCGAGAAACAACTGCACACCCCTGAGGATGATTAGTATCTTCGAAGGCCAACGAGTATCCTGAACCATGATGAAAGTTCTGATATAGTTCCCTCTTCTTTTGCCTTTACCGTACCGGTAGTCTTAAAGATTTCCAGGTGATCGTCGCCGGTGAGTTCGCTAAAAAAAACGGCGAACAACGAGCGAACTCTCAAGGAAGGGTACAGTGCAAAGCGGATTTAAAGCAGTAAAAAACAAATTTCCAAGGAGACCAGGCAATGGCTTCTTTATAGATCGAGAGCGAGGGCGAGAGAGGGGCGGAACTTTCCCTCGTCCACCCATCCATGCATTACCCGTCCACCCACCTCAGAAGAAGGCCCAGCGCCAACACCTCCCCATGTCCCACTACTCGTACACTCTCTTTCCCCCTTCATGTGACAGAAAGCCAATCTCTTGCTTTCCTGGCTGTCTCACAAAGCAGCGAATAATGGCAAAACTTGGTTACTTGTGCGATGGTATCATTCTTGGAACGGATGGAGACGAGGCTGAGTTTGGGCTTAGTTCCATTGTGTCACACATGGCGTTTGTCTTTTGTTTTTTCTCTTTTTTCCTTTTTCTCCCCTTCTCCCCCGAATTATTCTAGCGCTTGTGCAAGTATGCCGTACGAGTACTCGTAGGAGAGTTTGCAGTCACCTTGACTGTTAGGGGGACTAAGACAAGCTTGTCGTGAATTGGGGTATTTTTTTTGTTTTCCGAGTCGCAAACGCCCACAAGAAAGTTAGTGAATGGTTAAGTTGGGTTAACCTGCGGAATAATTCCTATCTTGTACGAAAACATCTCCCTTGGTACTACAAATATATTTCACGGCCAACGGTATCGGGAAGGTTTTTTTTCTTTCTTTCTGCCGAGAGAGCATGGTATCGAAAAGTTTTACAGCGGTCAGTATGAGTGGGGAATAAATAAGCTCCACGGCACAAGGTTGGGGTGAAATAAATCCCATCCGTAAATTTACAAATCGGGCTTGCAGAGATTGCCCGAAACTCCCAGAAGCTCACCAGATCCTCTAAAATTCGCATCTTAGCGAAAGGCAGACACCAATGCAACTAGGCTAGCTTTCTAATTTCTATCATACAAGCCTGTGTTTCTTTCCACCAAGCATACTGTACTCGTACTGTACTAGTCCGGTAATCCATCACATAATCCCTATCCTGCCACCACAATTCTTTCCGGCCTACGGTACGAGTACCCGAGCACCGTACCCCAGCACCGTGCCCCAGCGGTGATTCCTCTCCTTTCTCCTTCTCTCTGCCCCATTGGCTACAGGTCTCCTGCTCGTTTGGCAGATTTATTGATTGATTGTCCCAGAGAAGTGTGTGCCTGTTTGGAGTGCGGTATCGCATGAGCACTTGGGGTGTGTACGAGTACTGGGCCAGTACCGTATGGTGAAAACGGCAGCTCAACTGGGACGGTACTCGAGTAATTTACTGTTCCACCACCACCATGAGCCTGTCACTACTCGTACTGTACCCTACTGGACTGTGCCGGTGGCTGGTCACGTCCATGTACGAGTACAGTACTGTACGAGTGCTCTCGTTCGAGTACCGTAATTTACCTCCCAGCGTCGCACAACGGGCGGCTTTGTCGCTCGAGAAATCATGCTCGTTGCGGGCGGGGAGTGTCCTGAAGCACGGGTGGAGAGTTTGTCTGGGCGCTCAGATGCGCATGGGCTTCTTGTAATGATCCTTGGCTAGGTGAATCGGCACCAAAAGAGTGAAGTTTGGCGCTCCCTGCACAGAGCCGCATGCTCAGCCTCCTTGCGGAGTACTCGAGCACGAATTGAGCCTTGCGGGTTGCAACTAAGGAGTTGTCGTCCGGTCTCCGTGTTTGAAGCGCTGTGGCATCTTGCGCGGAGTTGAGCGGTTATCGGCTTCGAACTGGGGTATGTATTGAATGAATCACACGACCAAATTGATGGGCTCGCACTCGCAGAAAGAAGGTGGAGACGACTGGGGCTCTCGGGGAATAAATAGTACAAATTGTGCTCTATTGTGCTACAAGTACTGCACCACAGTACTGTACCGGTACGGCATGCAGGACTCGGGAGACACGGCTAAGGGAGGGGATTATCGTGGAGATCCTGTGGGTATCCTGGCTTTTGTTTGAGGGCGTCATGGGTTTTCTATCCCCCCGTTCGCTCGAGCAGTGTCGTGGAGCTTCGTAATTGGAGCCCGAGTGATGTACTCGAGAGTACAGTATCATAGTCAAAACCCCCCTTTTCTTGAAAGTACTTGTAGACGAAAAGCACTGCCCCTTCCCCTCTCTCTGGACAGACAAAAGAAACATAGTCCCCAGACGTGGTACAGTACTAGTGCCAAGTACAAGGTTCAATTACTCGAGTATTCGAGTTTTTTTTACGCTGTCTGAAGAACACACGAAAACTGGCCTGCGTTTTCCTGTGTTATCGTACTGGTACCGGTACCGTGCTCGAGTACTCGCAGTCTGCATGCAGCCGCATCCGCAAGGTTCTCATACGGTACCGGTACCGGTATTGTGCGAGTGTTGTGCTGTGCGGGCACGGTACCATAGGATGGGCTTGCCTATGGAATTTGTATTATTGTGGACCGGTAGTCAAATACCGACATCACAGCGCGAGGGATGGGATCATCTACAGCCCTATTTGTCTTGTCCACCCTTGCTGAAATACAGTACGAGTACAATACTCGTACAGTAGCAGCTTGCACATTGTTTAGCGCGCCATGCGCTGGTATAAGTGCCGTACCGGTGCCCGTACGAATTAGGGCTTGATAATTTGGTGGACGCAGCTTCCTGGCGGGCGGTTGCCCCCCCCCCCCAGCACACCGAGCCCGGTTACCAGTAGCGCATTGATGACAAGCCTTCCCAACCGGCAGCTCAGTCACCCGCGCGAGAACAAAAGGTGTTTATTTATTGTTTCATTTTTGGTTCATACTTATAGAAATTAGAACACTGGACTAGGTGCTTCGTACTAGTATCATTAAAATAGGGAGAAATTTTGACTCAGTGGGATTCAGTCATTTCGCTACTTAAACGGACTTTTGTCAAACTTTTGTAGCGCTTTTCTCTTTTTCAAGGGAATAGAGTATAATATATACTATCGCTACGAGTAGAGTGGGTAACAATAAAACATCCTGCCGCATTTCGACACTAAGGTTTGATACCGGTGCTATTTAGTCCTCGTCCTCATCGTCCTCATCGTCCTCCTCGCCTAAACCATCGCTCATACCCCCCAGATCGTCGTCCCCTACGTGGTCACCAATGCTTACTTCCAGTACCAATGCCTCCTCTTCTCGATCCCCTTTTACCCTTTCGTAGGGGTACTTCCAAACGGACTCCTCAACCAACGTTGGCCGGTCACCGGAGTTCCTGAGTTTGTAATTGACCTTACGGACTAGAATTCCCAGAACATTTTCCCCCAAAACCTTCCCCTCCACATACCCTTCTCCTTTAACCAAACCCGTAGCTTGAGCACTGCCATGTGCCGGGAGCCCCACGGCCTCGAGGGGAACGTGCATGCTGACACCCGCTTCCTTGCTCCTGTCGATCTTCTGCTTGAAGACACCGTCTATAATGACCTGCAATCCGACGACAAAGTAGACCGGTTTGTGGTATTGGGCCATCTCGTTCAGCCAAGCCCGGACCTCCGATTCCTGCACAACCTTTCGGAATATGGCGTCAGGCTGTATGAGCTCTAGGTGGAAAGCCGTGCGTGCGTAAAGACCGATCGTGTTTACCGTGCGAACTCCGAAGAATGCCCCGAAAAGTTTTGTGAAGGATGCTTTGAGCTTTCCTGATTTCTCCAACGTGAGGGTGGCTGTGTACTCGCTCTCCTCTAGCTTTGAGTAGTCGTCTTCCGTGATTGGCTTTTCAGGTATGCACGAGTTGAATGAGGGGTTTAACGGGTTCGGCAAGAGTTGACCAAGGTTAACGAGTGAGAGTGGGAAAACCTTTGGTAACAGAACAGATTTTGTCGGCGGACTCATGTTCTCAGCTGTGAGATTTTGCTCGGGTTATGTTGGGTGCTTTCTTTCCCCTCCTTTCTTTGGTGGTGATCTGGCTGTGGGAGTGCAAGAAGCATTGGTGGTGATTCATGAGGAAATTCGAATCTTTTAATTTGCTATTGCATACCACCAAAATTCTGGGGCTCTGGCCAATTATTGGCTTCATGCAGGAGCAGGATGGTGCTCGAGTATACTCATAGGGATCTGGAATGTACCGTACAGTACCAGGATCTCACGGTCCGATCGTTGGTCCCATCGCAGCTGGCGTCACATATTCGGCCCGCGTCTCAACCTAGCAGGGCGGGGTACAAGGCTCCCTACAATTGGCGGTTATTAAGGTCGTGTTTCCCCCCCCACGGTATCCGCCGACCTCTGCGTTCAAAAAAAAAAAAAACTACCAAACAAATCAAAGCCACAAAGGTATTTCTTATAAAATTTGCGTTCCATACGTTATGTCAACCAACTAATGAGCGGTTTTCATAGATGTCCACCGAGGGAGTACATGAGCAGTTCATCAGTGCCCTTGAAGAGATTTTTACCGACCCAGAAACGGTCCTCGATGATAGTTACGAGGAAGCAGCCGGACTTTATATTGGCGTGGCTTTAAATGCTATGGGAAGGTATGATGAGAACAAGAACATGGACGATTTAGAAACAGCAATTGGGTTGTTCGACAAAGGGGTTAATCACCCTGTAGTGACGAATGACCCTTTGCTCCCAGCATACATCAACAAATACGCCACTGCCCTTGCCAAGAGATTCGGGGTAAATCATGACGCCGAAGATCTACAGAAGGCTATTGGATTGGTGAAGACGGCATTTCGCACAATTGATACGGATGAGCAAAATTGCGAGCAAGTTTTGACAAGTGCTTGGGAATGCCTGTCGGCTATGTATGAGGTGGCCGGTTCAGCAGACGCACTTCACGAGATTATTGCATATGGGAAAGAGGCTCTCCAATCGATGCCTTCCGAACATCCCAAGCGCCCTGATGTTTTTCATATGTTGTCTCGTTGTCTCCAAAAACGCTTTATACTGGCGGGTGAATTAGCAGACATTGATGATGCTGTCAGTTACGCCGGGGAGGCTATCGAGTGGACCCCGGAGGAGGAAAACGGCAAGTTAGCCTCCCTTTTTTCGCTAGTTAGCAATTGCTTGTATCTTCGCTTTTCCCTTCGCCTACATGACCCGGATGATGATCCTTCCGTGGATATTCAATACGCTGTCGAGTACGGCGAAGAATCTGTGGAACGCACGAGGAAGATGGGGAATGGGGCTGAGGAGCACTTGGCCGAGCGCCTCGCGGGCCTTTCCACCTACCATTGGGCCAATGCGTGCTGTCGGCCTGGCGAAAAGCCTGGGGATCTGGATAAGGCGTTTGCTGCAGCAACTGAAGCTTGTGACCTAGCGAACAAGGTGGAGTCTCTACAGAGTAGTTTGATGCCAAAGAGTAGCTTGATGCCAAAGGCATTGGCCACCCTTGCCCAGTGTTTTCATAGCAAATTTAGCCGGGATAATTCGTGGAAGGATCTCAAGGAGTCAATTTCCTTAACCTATAAAGCCATGGGTTATGGGGCTGCCAGCGACGAAATCGATTGGAAACTTTCTAGTGAGCTCGCATATCGTTTATTACTCGCCCACAAGTGCAGTTTGGACCACTCTCTGCCACAAATAGAGGATTCCATGCCAGCTGGGTCAAACTACTTGGATGAATCGATTGAAAAGATGTGCCGTGCAATAAAATCTCCCCAAATGACTACCGACGAGCTCCTAGGAGGCGTGTTTACCTTCACGCAAATTGTTCTGGAATTTGAGCCAATGTTGAGAAGGCGCTTAGCAAGGAGATTGGATCGCCTTTTAACCTGTGCGGTTGAATTGCTTCCCTGGGCAGCACTACGCCCTCTTGGTCAGGACCAGCAAAGAATTTTGTCGCGTTTCTATGGCTTTGCGAGCGACACGGCGGCTGCTTCGCTCGAAGCAGGGAATGACCCTTATGAAGCGCTCCGTTTGCTAGAGTTGGGTCGCGGCGTCCTGATATCAATGCAGCTCGGTGCTCGTATGCCTATTCCAGAATTGCAAAATCAACACCCTGCCCTAGCGGACGAGTATATAAAGCTTCATACTGAGCTACAGTCATCCAAGATTACCGAACAGCCCTTCGAAAGACGACATGAGATAACTACAGGTCTCCGCGACCTCCTTGCCAAGATCCGTCAGAAGCCAGGGTTTGAGGGTTTTGGAAAAACGTTAGGGAAGGAGGAGATGATGAAACTTGCAGATAGAGGCCCGATTGTAGTTTTGAACATTTCCAAGTTCCGATGTGATGCCATTGCGGTTCTATCGGGTGAGATCAAGGTTATAAACCTCCCCAATTTGGGCGTTGATTTTCTTAGCGAGAAGAGTCTAGAACTTCAGTACCAATTGGCCGCTATCAAGGATGCGCAACAGGACTTTCACCTATTGTACAAGAATTTGACAGAGCTTCTCAAAACTACTTGGAGGCAGGCGATGAACCCTACACTTAGAGCGCTGGGATTTACAAAAAAGCCTCAGGATGAGAATAGCTGGCCCCATATCTGGTGGATCCCTACGGATTACTTGTGCCTTGTGCCCATCCACGCAGCTGGGATCCCCGGAAAGGCTACAGTAATGGATAGGGTTATCTCCTCATACATTCCGAGTGTCAAGGCACTAGAGTATGCTAGAGCGAAGCACCAGAATTCTATTTCGTCGGCAGACGACGGTGGCGCGACAGATAGAAGGGATGTCCGAGCTCTAGTCATTGCAATGGCCGATACCCCAGAGCGAACACGACTCGACCACTCCATGCTCGAAGCTAAGGCTGTAATGGACTCTTTCCCAAACACCACCATCCTCGAACAACCCACTCGGCAAACAGTGGTTGCTGAACTCGAACCCCCCCCCATCAATAATCCATTTCAGTTGCCACGGCGAAACCGATTACTACGATCCTACAGAGAGTAAGCTCCTCCTGTCGGACTGGAAAACATCACCTTTGAACGTCAGTCAACTCCAGCGTCTCTCCCTCCAGGGCTCCAAACTCGCCTACCTATCGGCATGCTGGGCCGCCCACGGCGGGAATATCGACCTGCGAAACGAAAACATTCATCTCGTCAGCGCTTGCCAGCTCGCTGGTTTTCCCAGTGCGATAGGATCGTTTTGGTATGTTGGACAGGATGCATCACTAAAAGCAGTCGAGGAGTTTTATAAAGAGATTGGGAAAGGTGGTGATGGTAGTGTGTTTGACGTGCTGGAGGCTGGGAGGGTATTGCATTTTGCGATTTTGGGACTGAGGGAGAGTACGAAGTCTGTTGGTAATGATTTTAAGGGGGATCCAGTTCGGTGGGCACCATTTGTGCATTTTGGAATCTGACGGGATGGGTGGCTTGGGTGTTGTCTGTCAGGCGAGGGGGTGGAGTATCCGGTGTTGTGATATGGTAATTGTCATTCGGCGGGCTACTGCGAAAGTTGTCGTTGACCTTGGTGGTCCCTCACATGGAGGGTATTCTTTACCCAAATGTGGTATTGCTGTGTTTCAGCCAAGATTTAAGGCATGTACCGCACATCATTAGCGATATGAAGCGTAGCAGCTCTACACGCATCATAGACCTCGACTTTAGCCACCGGGATACGGCCTCCTGCAGGGTTGGGGTAGTTGCCAAGTCTCGAGTGATAAAAGGTGTTGCTACGGAAACCTTTGAACCCTGCGATACACTTCAAGCTCAATTCCAGCGGTATTTGTACCATGCAATAAGGTGGTCTACTAGATTTTGCCTTCTTCTCCTATTTTCTTCCTCTCTCTGAAATAGTTAAACCGCAGCCTAAAATGGCCGTGCTCTGATTCTAGCCTGATGGGCTCTCCTCTCAGTGGGGCTCGGGCGCTGGTGTTCCAGCTGCGGGTGCGAGGTATGTAAGCTAAACACCTATCGGTGCTTGATGCATCCTGAGGGAAATCGGTGTGCCACCTCCTCCGGTGGCGTTTGTTTTGGCGCGGACAATACGAATTCTCATATGATATCTTGGTGGAATTTCTGGCTAAGATATCCTCAATATTTGGTTATTGGCGACTCCTAGTTGAGTTACATGGGCCGTCTGATTTCCAGAGGTTAACTCAGAACCGCTTCGATGACTTGCGATATCTCTTGAGGCACAGATACTCGCACACGCTGGGTCTAGTGTCCAAGATGGGAAGGGGGTGGGTGCTGTCTTATGGCTATTGAGAGTACCCGAGTATTCGCGAGTAAGCGATTCTGCGGCTAGAAGATGCGGATTCAGTTCGTCGGCCATGGCCCCTAGGTGTTGAGAGGCAAAACAAGCGTAGTTGGACAACTTATTCTGGGATGGTGTACAGCGGACGATATGAAGCATTGGTCCCGGATTCAGGTGGAGGAGGCGTGCTGTGAGAATATGCCGTTAATTACCCCGGCCCGGTGATATAAGTGGTGAGTGATTTGATGGGAGGTTTGGGACAAAAAGGGCAGTTGCGGCGATGGCGACAACAATTATCTAATACTTTTAGGCTGCGTTGCGAAAGATGATCACTCTGCGAAACTTTTGAGTATCATAACATCTTATTATAGTTGTCTAGGAACCCTAACCCTATAGGTTTTCCCCCGGAATCTTGCCAGCCCCTCAGGGTTTGTGCAATGACATTTGTGCAATGACAGCTGTGATATCACACAATTGAATCCTGCAGTTTCATTCACCAACAACTCACGGCACCGGTATTCAATAACTGTGGAGACATGCATCAAGGACACCGTCTCAGCTCTATCCCCACATATAATACCTTTGTATCAACGGGAGAAGGAACAACGGGAGAAGAAAACCCAAACCATGAGAGCAGAAGCAACCAGGCGACCTCCGCCCTCCGTACCCAGTCGCTCGGGATCTTACCTTCCTGTTCTTAACGCCCAGAATCCACACCCCAGAGAAGCACGCCCCTGCATAAGATGGATCGATAGGATTTTGCAAGATCTTCCCGCTGGGACACCAAAACATTAATCGGAAAGGAGATGGGTGGGTTGCACCGGCTGTTGTGTTGTGTCGGCGGGGGTTGCTGAATTTGGGACTTTCGTAGCTGTATGGCGCAGTGCGGTAACGTATGATAAACTATCGATTAGGTAGGTGTTCAAGGGGTAATTAATTATCGAGTGAGTACTGTATTCAGATATAAGAGAGGAGGGAATCGCCCGTTTTTTTCCCGTTTTTTTGGTTGCCCGCCACAAGCCACTGTGATTTCACCTGGCGGCGATGAAGTTCCTCCTATTTTCTCTGGGTCTTTCGGGGCTTTTCTTTCTCGGTGCTTCCCTGACGATCTCCGAAATCAATGGCCCTGCGCACCGGTCTCCCTATGAGAACGAAGATGTTACGGATGTCACTGGCCTTGTTACCGCTATTGGTCCTTCAGGTTTCTTTCTCAGAGATACCACTCCCGACAGACTTATCCAGACGTCAAATTCCGTCTACGTCTTCACTTCCTCCTCCATCAGCATCCGAGGCAATATCGCCGTCGGTGACATAATCACAATTGATGGACGTATCCTCGAGTATAGGAGCAGCGAAGCGTACTTATTCTTGACGGAGATTAGTGCACCGAGGAACCTGCGTAAGGTGTCCAGCCGGAACAAAGTTGAGCCAGTGGTGCTCGGAATGGAGAAGGCGCCACCGGCGTATCATTACTCTGCGATAGACGAGTCGGCCGGTGGAGTATTTGCTGTGCCGAACAACCAGAGCCTGTATTCGGTGGTCAATGATACAGCTGAGCAGGATAAGTATGGGTTAGACTTTTGGGAGAGTCTAGGCGGGGAATTGGTTAAAATTCCCGGGCCCGTTGCGCTTTCTAAGTCGAATAGCTTTGGGGATGTTTGGGTGAATGGAGAATGGAGGGTTACTGGGAAGAATTCTCGAGGGGGTTTGACTATTGTTCCCGGTATGGGTGGGATGAACGACCAGGTCCGGTTCCAGAGCTACGGCTAATTGGAAATATGATAGGATGCTCGGGCGCCGACGCTAACCCGGAAGCTATCCGAATCGGCTCCCCGCTCGACGGTACTAAAAACGAAGTGGCCAAGCTCGGCGATAAACTAGAAGAAGTCATCGGTGTCATCACCTATGTGCTCGACTTCTATACTATCCTCCCGCTGACCGCACTCAAGGTCAAGTCTCATGCGGAACCGTCTCTCCCGCCGCCAACGCTGCTAAAGTCTGGCTCCACCTGCTCGGGCTTGACATTCGGTTGCTACAATGTCGAGAACCTCGCTCTCAGCTCAGCACACCTTCCTCAAGTCGCAGACCACATTGTGACATATATGAGCACCCCAGACTTCGTTTTCTTGCAGGAAGTCCAGGATGATGATGGGTCAAATAACTCCGGCAACGTAAGCTCGAATCAGACGCTCGCCGCGCTATCTACAGCCATAAGGGATCGCTCGGGGGTAAGCTACGATTTCGCCGTTATCGACCCCGTTGATGGGATGGACGGTGGTCAGCCCGGAGGAAACATCCGAGTAGCATACTTCTATAATCCGGAGTTGTTCACCCTGCGTAATCCGAACCCAGGATCAAGCACGGAGGCCACGGAAGTTCTTCCAGGGCCGGAGTTGAAGTTCAACCCTGGAAGAATCGATCCTGTGAATGTCGCCTGGACAAACAGCAGAAAACCACTTGCTGCTGTGTTCGATACCAAAGATGGTGACAAAGTTTTCGTTATCAACGTGCACTTCACAAGCAAAGGTGGAAGCAGTAGCATACAAGGTGACGCCAGACCACCGGTTAACGGCGGACTCGCAGACAGACAGGCTCAAGCCGAGTCTGTCGCTGTATGTCCACCCTATTTCACTTGCATACCCCATATTGCTAACGCATCACACAGTCATTCGTCTCAAAAATCCTTGCTGAGGACCGCACGGCAAAGATAGTCATTGCAGGTGACTTCAACGAATTCACATACGTGTCTCCAATGCGCGCCTTCGACGGAATAGCCTACGACCTCGACGTGGTCACTTCGACCCCAGTAGAGGAGAGGTACACTTATCTCTTTGACATGAACAGTCAGCAATTAGACCACATGTTGGTCAGTTATGAGATCACGCAGAGGGGTCCGGAGTACGAACATGTACATATTAATACCTGGAATACTTTAGAGGGGGAAGTGTCGGATCATGATCCGAGTGTTGCAAAGTTGAACGTTTGTAAATAAATAAAGTCAGGTTGGGAGTAAAATTGGGGGGGAGAGGGGGGGAGAAGGGGGGGTTGTATCATAATATTATTATATATTTATTTGTATGATATCCGTATACTTGTAAGTCGATGTGAGGTTTCTTTTACCTGTACTGGGAAGAATTTATAGTTTTTTTTTCCTCCGAAGAATCGCTCCACAAGCGTGGCTTGGGCTGTTGGGGTTGTATCGTACGCTTCCGGTGTTAGTCCGTGTTTTCTCATTTTTTTCACGGGGCACGGGTCCCGGTGAGATTCCTTCCGGCATTACTGCGCTCCTATCCATCATAGTTGAGAACTCGTTGCCAAATTTCTATACTATTCTATAATGCCCGACCAATCTAAAACGTCCCATCTTCCCCTAGGCCAGGGTTCGCGGAAATGCGAGTATGTTGCGAGCGGCAAGTGGTTGGCGGCTCTCCCCCTAAATGACTTCTAGGGATCACCTATGACTTCCCAAAGTGGTAAAATAAACCAAGGCTGCACAGCTAGACCAATGTTAGTAAGGGGTTAGAGTCGCCCTCCACTGCGAGATCGATATCCGGCTCTGAGATGGCCAGAGGTCAGAACCACAGGGGCAGAAGCTCCGCCATCGCTAGTGGAATCTAGCAGCCGTCTATGAATTATAAGTTAACTGTTACGCTTGATCGTTATATATAATAGGCCAGGGGGATACTTACACTAACCATCCTACCATCTCAAGCGCTACATCCCCCTACCCAGCCAGGCACGCGCAACCTCACAAGGACAACCCAAACAAACGAAACTCCTCTCAACACTTCCGAACTTTGAGCCTGTCGAGTGTCAACAACCCATCCTATGAATGTATCCGCCGGGACCCCCAACTTCAACCCTGTCAACAATGTGAACTCCTTGTTGTGAGCCACCAAATACACATACCACCCTGGCAGGGATAAATTGTCCCAGAACGGGTCCCTCTTTGGCGGTGATGATAGGGGGGTGGTTGGGTTGTTCTGTGCGGGAGAGAGATATGCCTCCGGAATCTTTTAGGGTTTACGCAGCCGAATCCGCCCTCCATAGAACCTGTAACCGATGGTGACTCCGGGCCCGGTGATGGGAGCTCGTAAGGTTACGGTATGGAATGGGGATTGCGCCTATAATAGGACTCAGAAGATAGGGGGGAGAGGAGGGGGTGAAAACGAGAAGAATAATCCGCTTGAGATGCTGGCGCAACTTCAGCGCTACCTAAGAGATAGAGTCACAGCTCACCGCGAGAATGATGGCCGACTCTCCGATACCAATGATTAGTGATCAGAAGCACCAGGGGTAGTGTACGAGTGCTCGGGCGGTACCCGTATGTTTACCCGAGTACAGTACCGGTACTTGAATCAATCCGATGATTTAATAAAAACAGTTTTTGGCGGAACCCAACAGCAGTCTGTGAATTACTAGTCAACTACCTGTAGTCTTGAGCACAATGCATACCAAGCAAGGGGAATTCTTTCACTAACCATCCTAGAGAACGAAGGAAGGGGAGAAGCATTGAAAAATTATGGAACTCGGCAAGTCTTAAGTAGAAGCAGGTCACGGGAGCAACAAAATTAGAGGGGAGGTCACGGGGGCTAAGCCACGGTTGTGCAAGTACCGTACCGTACTCGTACCGTACTAATGTTGCCGAGCGACCCGTTTGGGAGAACATTTTGAGCCGGTATGGTAGCAGTCAAGATTAGGTAGGTACGCTACCATACATGTGCAGGGGCCAAAGCTGACAAATTGATATCCTAATATCATAAGAGCTCAGGCGGGAAATCGGCCCGGTTTGTGTCCAGAGCTCTCCGCATGTGCGATACCCGTAAGTCCATTCCATCTTGGCTCCATAGCTTAAGAGTTCATGAACAATCCAATGTCCGAAGGCACCGACAAGCAAGAAACCGTCACCGGAAGATGCCACTGCCAAGCAGTCACATACAGCTTTGCTTTTACCGGTCCATTAGCAGCATTTTACACTCATGAGGCCTTTATCAGACGTCAGACTGGATTCCCTATTAATCTCTACATCCCTATGAACGCAGACTGCGACTTCCAGTTTCCATCTGACTCACCAAATCTACAATCCTTCAAATACGGCGATAAGACATCATTCTTCTGTAAGACCTGCGGCACTACGCTCTTTTTCACGAAAAGAAGCTGGGAACCGCCCTGCATATTGGCACCGACGATTGATGTGCTCCCAGGAAAACAATTAAGCGACTATGCTTATCTCCAAGCACACATACATCTAAGCGAGGCGGGAGGAGAGACTGGTGGGCTTGCTGACATTATTGAGGACGGGTTGCCGCATTATATGGAAGACGCGGGAAAATATCTCGATAGTGAGACGGTAGCTATGGTAGAGCGACCGGTGGTTGATGAGTCACAAGTGATGAGCGAGCATTGCCAGGGGGTTCCGGACGTTCTAGATGGCCGTTGCTGTTGTGGGGCACTTCGCTTCTCTATCGCAAGGCCTCCAGAGGACTATAGTAGTGATCCCATTCTGCTGCGCTGGATAAAACCGTAGGTGGCATTACCCAACACAAATATGCACAACTGACATATAGCGCCCTCCCTTAGAGGTGGGAAGTTTGCTGCTTCCTTTTGCTTCTGCGCTTCCTGCAGGACCGTTTCTGGAGCCCCACTCTTCGGTTGGTGTTTTACACCGACAAAACAGCTCCGCATATATCCACAGAGTATACCGAGTCTGTCGGTTTACAAATCCAGTGATAAAAGCACACGCCGGTTTTGTGCTTCATGTGGCGCTACCGCGTTCTTTGCTTTAGACTCTTTGAATAATGAGATGTGGGACATTGCTATTGGGTTATTGCCCCTGGGGAAGCTTGGGAGTGGGGACTGGTGTGTTTGGAAGTACGATGGAGGGGATCAGTTCGTTGACAGCTATATTCACGGATGGAAAGACGGCACCCTGAGCTATGAGTGTGATGGAGAGGACTACTTCAGGGACCTAGTCGAGCAGGTTAGATCTGGTCGGAACCGTTCTGGGCTTGTAAACTAAGGCTAATCAAGAGTTTTTGGGGGGCGTTGATATTGTGAATAACTGCCGCTTAGCCGTCGAATGTGATTGCGTTACCCCGGCACCTCAAGAGCGATAACGTTTTTTACGTGGTAACCGACCACGACGGGGAAACCGACCACCCCACCAGATACACGATTGAAGTAAAGAATGAGAACAGCCCAACCATGAACATGAAAATAAAAATAGAAAAAAATAGAAAACGGTTAAATGACAATAAGAGAGCCTATTCATGGTAAAAAAACATGAAAAAAGAAATTGGAAACAACTCAGGCATGATAATCCGAGAAAAATACCTAAATGAGTGATATTAGATCTGATAACAAATAAATAAATAAAAAGGGAGGTCAACTAACCCAGAAACTAGTGCTGGGGATAGTTCAGCTTCGCCTATGAGTCCTGTTACCAGATATGAATTGAAGGGGGGTAGAATGCGGTTGGCCAATAAGGGTAGGTAAGGTGGAATTTGATGCACCGTAGCTGGAAGACACGCCCGTGGTATTGAAGGCTGTAGTTTGATCCAGGGAAATCAACGATTGTGGCTGCTGGTTTTCCTGTCCTTCTAGCTGTGATATCTTTCTGCTAGAGTCGGATGCCGGAGCTCCTTGCTTTCCTTTTTTTTTTTTTTGAGCCTTTTCCTCCTTTTCCAAGCGGTCTCTCTGTGCCCGGTCCAAATCTCGGCGGGAGATGAGTTTGGCTTTGCTGATATGCCGGCGATCGGTTTTGCTCTTTTTGGTGCAGCTGCTACTTGGCGGACTGTTTCCTGAGAAATGACAGCTGCTGCCATTGCACTCCCAGCTGCAGAACCAAGGGCAAGGCCAATTCTTTTTGCATCATCAATATTTTCAGAAGACTCAAGCAGATTTTTGAGTTGAGAGACCTGTTTGGCATTTGTGGGAGCTGTAACCCTAGCGATTGTGGAGGATAAGCTTGGGGTAGATGAAGTTGAAGGACTCGAGGTTGGGTGGAACTCAATAAGTGGAGAGGCAGAAGGAGTAATTTTCTGCAAAATCTCAAGAATTCGGGCACGGCGGTAGGGATAAATGCCAGTAGCAGCATAGGCTGATTTGATATTAGCCTCTGTAAATGCTGCCCGTCGTGCTTTCTGACAAAGGGGAAAAAAATCGCCCTTATTGAGGGATTGATAAGGATGGGTCCGTGTTAGGAGTACCCGATTCCGATAAGCCTAGGAGTACCCTAGGTAGGGTAACCTTACCCGAGTTCGAGAATCTTGGTCTCCAACACCCCCCTCCGGCCCCCTTACGGGGCCCGCGCGTCATCATACACATCAACCTTAGTTGCGTCCTGTGACTATATGGTCACAGAATTAAAGGTGTCAGAATAACACCATATACGTCGCTGCCGTCCGTCCGACCGAAAGCTGTTCGCAGGATATATAAGAGGGGACCTCTGGCAAGACCTGAGAAGTGGAACGAAGTCAATCCGTCAACTACTCAGGGAGTTACTAGGCTTCAAAGATGTGACATCTTTGATACGGGCCGTAAGTAACGGGACGTTTTCGCACAAAGGTCATGAGATGAATGTTAGGAGGTTCGGGATAACGAACCAATGCATTCACATCCACCCTTCGACGATTAGAAAGAGTCTAGAGCTCCTGGAAACACTACCAAAGAAGCCAGCGAGCTTCGAGGAGTGTTACAACTATGATAAGAGGTGTACCGCAGTTGCGGGATTTACAACCAACACAACACGAAGGTCCACCCCCTCTACATAGAACAACCAGGAGTTGCCGACCGAGGGATTATGAGACTATTCAATAGAAAGGCCTCTCCTCTATGAGAAGAGAGTCATCAGAATGAATTCTATCGGTTAGTTGTTGAGTTATCACAACTAGAAGTCAACGACTCCGGCATATCTGCATATGCAGTCTCGTATCAAGATTGATCCTCTTGGTAACGAAGAGAACTATTGGAGCCAACAGAGTTCGACTTGAGAACTCGGCTACAGGTCTATAGACTCTGAGGATCGGATAATTACTATTGGTGACAAGTATGTCTCCCGGGCAAGAAATAGTAATTACTGAAGATGGTGTGATGGTTCTCAGGGTCTCCCGGTGTTCGCACTATTATGGAGAACCCGACGTTGCGCATTAGATTTGAAGAGGTACATATTTTGTATGCTAGATAGATGTAGCCCGCGAACACTCAGACGCGGAATATAAATATCGAAGTGCCTCCCAAGCTTTAGACATTATCAAGCAACGGAGAAGAGACCTTAACAATATAATATTGTTCTTACGATTCTATCCTACTTTCTTGTACTCTTAGTAGTCATAAACGAAACGAGTTACTTCCGAGCCTTCCTAGACAAATCTCTGTCTATACGAAAGAATCCCGATTGGCCTAGACAACCGTAAGTCTATACCGGTTGTCTCCGCCTAACAGTCCGGGACCAGGAATCCACCTCATGACTATAATATGTTGCTAGAGGACCAAAAAGACCAACATCCAAGGGTTGCAGAATATGAGTAGAGTGGCTGGGGAAGCAGAGGAGGTGTATGTTATGTGACTGAGAATAGGAAATGAATTCTACAGTCAAGTGGGAAGAGTGGCCATCAAGAATTAAAAGTCTTGAATTTCCACTCCGAGTTCCAGGCTCGAAAACCTGTCTCAACCAACGGGCTCCAAGCTCATCATTGGTCCATCCAGTCTTCGAAATACTAAAGCTAGCCTCCTCTCGCTCCTCATAGTCATGGTTACCCATTAGGTGTGCTCCTCCCTCATAGATGTATAGCGGTTGCAAAACCTTTCCCGCTGCTGAGACTGCCTCGATCAGGGTCACCCATTCGCGATTTCCAGGATGGCGCACACGGGGATTCCGCCTCTGACGATGACAAACTACCTTTCCCTTCTTTGCTAGTCCAATAGCAAAACCCTTCTCGTCCATATTCCACATATCTTGTGAACTAATATGGTATCTTGCCTTTACCTCTCCTAGTCGGTCAAAAAAGCTTTTAATGCTAGCTGGGTGGGTGGCAGACTCTTGCTGAGAATCTATTCGGCTTGCCAGCCGGCTTGCAATTTCCTTATGTCTATCCAGAAACCTGGATATCCAGTGCTTTCCCACAGTCTCCATTCCTTCCTCCTGTCTCCCTCGCACTATCACCTCGGCCATTTCATGCAAATGTGCAAGCCTTGGTGGAATTCCTATATTATCCAAACGCTTTACCCACTCTACCATTTCATTCTCCTCCTCTTCAGTAAGTAACTGTTGCTTCTTGTGTGCCTGATTCCGTGGTTGGGTGTTACCGAAATACCGGTCACGCAGGGTGGTTCGTGAAACGGCAAAACGGACAGAAGCTGCCCGAATACTAAGCCCGGGGTCACCGGCGAGTGCGCTGAGAGCCTGCTGGATTCGGCACTCATGTTCAGAATCCTTCCTGGCTCTTACTGGTGGCATTATCGACTTCGGTTGTGGATCCTGCAGGCAGACAAATGGGGTATGTCGTTGATTGTGGGGTGGTCGGTTACCCCGTCGTGGTCGGTTACCACATAAAAAACGTTAAGCCTATTTCTGGAAGTTAGCTGTTGTTTCTTTTTTTTGGCAGGATGGAGCTTCATGAGATTACATGTCGGCGGATCCATAGTAGCTCAAAGGGGACCTAGTATTGGTAAGTGAGTGGATGTAGGAAGAAGTGATGAGAAGGGGAGATATCAGAGGAGAGGAGATATAATAGAAGTGATGAGAAGCATAGAGATAGAAGAAGGAGCATGGTTGATGTGATCCAGAGAAGCCACGGGCAGATGAGAAAGAGACGGAACACGGAAGTCTTTTCTTATTCATGTATATAAGTGTGGTATATACTTCACCCACAATTAAGAAAGAGAGCAGCGAACAAGAAAAAATCATGATATGACACAAGTACCATCATCCTAAGACATCTGTCCTTCCAAGTGCGCCTAAAGTTTCTCGACCAGTTCCGAACGACGAAAGTTGAGAGACCCAACTCGAAAGGCCACTCCTCAGGAATTCTCGATCGATCCTAACAAGCTCTCAAAGCTGGCGCAAGATTTGTCGTTCGAGGAGCCCGGGGGGGAAAGGAATCGGCAGGAAACGTCTCCGCGGAGTCCCCAAGGGACAGCGCGAGGGCGATGCGTCATCGAATCAAGGCGCGGAATCAACGAATCGTATGATTGAGCGTTAGCAGACCAGAGTAGCGCAAATAGTTAATCGGTAATAGATATACAGCGCTTAGGGCGCTTACAACTATTCAACTGTGCTGAATAGGCGTGCGCCGCGCAAGCATCCCAGGCTCGGGTCCACGATTTAATGATCATTAGCATTACTCCGCAATAATGAGAAGGCTAAAAAGGTACCGGGTATCTTTCTCAGAGTAGCTATGATATTCCAAAAATGTCTCTAGATACCTGCGCCATATATCACTGTGTTAGACGGGGAGGCCAAATTAATCTTCAACAAGTCACAGACTTCTCCTAGCAAGTTGACGGCCCTAGACACGCAATCTTGTTCAAACCCATCGTTCATTCAATTATGCCTAAGCAATAGCTCTCTGCCATAATCAGTTGCTTAGTAAAAAAAATTCCACTGTACGAGTGCGGCCGAAAAATAAATTAGTCACGTGAAAATTTGCCCTAAAAGCGGCACGGTGGCAACCAGAATGATCAGGATTTTACCACCCACGCATCTTCCACCGAGACACCACACAGACTCAACTGAGACATCGACTACCATCCACTGAGACATCAACTGTGGTTTACCACAGTACTGTCTGTGCTTTACCAACACACCTACGGTCCTCCATGGAAGCAGAGCAATTCACAAATCAACTGTTTTGCTACATCTCAGGGTTGTTTTTTTTTTTTTTAGACTTCTCGGTGGTTACTCATTGGACTTCTCAGTGGTCTTTCACCGGGCTTCTCCAAGTTGGTGGTCCTTTACTGGACTTCTCGTTAGTCTTTTACTGCGATTCTCAGTGTTCTTTCACTGGACTTCTCAGTGGCTTTTTTTTTTTCTGCCATCATGGGTCGCACGCAAGGGGCAACTGAGATCTTATTGGAGTTGCGTTGTGCGGTCCTTACACTCCATCTTTTCATGAACAAGAGTTGGATTGACATATCTAAATGTCTTCTTGTTAATCCAGTTTCGGCCCAACAAATTTGCGCAAAAGCTAAGGTAATATTGAAATTTTTGCTTGCAGCCTTCATAGTCTTTTTTTCAATTTTCTTTTTTTTCTTCATTTTTTTAATTGAATGAACTCTGACAACATAAGTCAATGCAGGAATGAGCAAGTGATCCTGAAGACTTCCGTGATGTTAGGCATATAGAAAATGCACAGACCTCTCGGTAGGGTAACTGCGCACAGACCCTCATTTATCGCGAGCCTAACACCCCCCTCCGGCCCCGTTCTGGGGCCCGCACGTCCTTAGCGAGATTTCGAAGAGTTGCGTCCCATGACTAAAATGTCACTTCAATGAAGCCCACTTCATAACACCATATACGTCGCTGCCGTCCATCCGACCGGAGGCTGTTCGCAGGATATATAGGAGGGCACCTCTGGGTACCTCTGAGAAGTGGAACGGAGGAAATCCGTGGGAGGCGCATTGAGTTACTAGGCTTCAAAGTTAGGCATCCTAACTACGGGCCGAAAGTAACGGGACGTTTTCGGTTCGAGAATCCGCAACTACTCCTACAGTGCCCCAGAGGCTATAGGGGATAGATTTGACACCAATACCTATCAGAAGGCCACTGTATGTTGGTTGGTCCTGGAGACAGGATCCCTCGAGAGGTGATTCTCTTTGAGGCGAGGCGGACCGAGGGGAAGCT
Source organism: Tuber indicum (assembly GCA_006112555.1). Lineage (NCBI taxonomy): Eukaryota > Fungi > Ascomycota > Pezizomycetes > Pezizales > Tuberaceae > Tuber > Tuber indicum. Next base: position 9,546 of record VBSK01000029.1, on the reverse strand, counting down.
GCTCAGACTCAGAAGACCTAATAGGCGGTAGACTATGAGTGTTGGCACACCGTCTATGCAGCCTGCATTATGCATAGGTACCCGACGCATACGTTGGCCACTATGTGAAATCGGAAGAGACTACTGGGACGATAGTCAAGTCAACTGAAGTTTCAAATATAAGTCTACTCGTCTCTATAAATCAAAGACCGGTCATTCGAGGATAATAGCGCATCCTACGATAAGACGGAAAAGATTTTATAAGAACGAAGATGGTGTGTGAGAGTTCAGGGTCAAACAGTGTTCGCACATGTTAAGACCACGAGACGTTAGCGTACAATCTTGGATAGATACTTAGTTATAGGAGGATTAGATGTAGTCCGCGAACACTCAGACGCGGGATATAAATATCGAAGTGCCTCCCAAGCTTTCAGACATCATCAAGCAACGGAGAAGAGACCTTAACAATATAACATTGTTTTACCTACGAATCTTTATAAAATTATTTCCCTTAACGATTAAGCGAGTTCTTAGTAGTCATAAACGAAAAGAACAATTCTGAGCCTTCCTAGACAAATCTCCGTCTATTACGAAAGATTCAGGCCTAAGTCTTCTCGACAATTATTCAGAGTCGGCTTCCGCCTAACACTATATTGTTAGCTCTCCTTGTCACCAAGGCTCACTAAATAAGTCGGTTACCACTCTACACTAAGCAAGCGCAGGAGTTCGAGTCACACAGACGACGAGTCCGTTAAAGACACGGTACACTACCCTGCGATTGATGATACGGTCGGTTTAGACACCCTTGCAGAACTCTCCCGAACCAATTCAATATTCGAACCACCGACCAAGGTACACTACCCTACTATTAGGTCAGTGTTATCCGGTCTGTCGGAGCTACGAGAAATACCATTTCTGGAACAAGAAGCTCCCTCGTGGTATACCGACCCAACTCTAGTTCCCACGGAGGAACAATTTCAAAAGCTTTACGAAACCTGGTACGGGCCAGAATTCGTTTGGAAACCTTTCCTCGACTGGGACACCAGTGAAGAAGGATCCTTTGATAGTTGCTTCACACCTACTTTACCTTTGGCGTGGAGGCTCAGGAACCACCCGAACTCTCATTAAAACCGAATCCCATTATAGGAAAAGATGACAGAACCATGGTCATCGTGGTTCCCTGAAGGTCCGGGAACGCCGGTGCCATGGAGAGAACCTCCCAAAAAGTTAAAAGATAAAGATGCGATGGACACCGGGAGCGAAGGAGAAAATGCACCTAGCCAACCTTCATCACTCCCCCCGGGAATAAGGCATCCCCCAAGAGATGGATCACAGGCATCAAGTTTCCCCAGCTCGTCCCGCTCATCTACTCCAAGGCCAAGGGATCAGGCAGCCGACCTGGCAAAATTAGCAGCAAGGGTAGGAGTGGTACTACGCGATGTCCGGAGGGACATAACTTCCTCCATTGACTCTGCAAACATAGCGTTTGCCCAGCTCACGGGAGCTCAACAGGAAAACGCCCTTCGACTATTTGAAATTCAAAAACAAATTGCGGAAGGAAAGGAAATCCATAATCAGGACATAGGGGTCCTGTTGATGCAATGTCAGGGAGTAGAGACCGAAGTAAAGTCTCTACAAGAAAGAATAGTAAGGGAAATCGCGGAAAACCTGGCACAACAAGCTGCCAGACAAGAACATCACGAAGGGGTTACCTCGCAGCTACACCAGACCACGCTTGAACGGGACATTCTTCTACAACAAGCAGTAGAAGAAATCAGAAAGGAAATGAAGGACCGAGACCGGAAGTTAAATAGTGCCTTCAAAGAAAGAGATGCGCTCTTTCAAAACGAGGCAAAGAAGACTCGTGAGGCACTCTCGTCTCAACAGAGTGAACTCAAAAAGATTGGTGAAGCGGTCCAAGAACTTCTCGTTTCCTCGAGAAAGAAAGAGACTCCGAAGGAAAAACCGGAAGCTAGCAAGCGTGTAAGGATGGAGTCGGTGGAAGATGATGATGAGTACTATTCCAGACCGACTAGGCAGGAAAAAGGGAAACAAATTGAGAAACCTCAATCTAGTCGGGAAGGGGCCTCAGACGCAACTCCACCACCTGGACAAGGAGGGGGATACCCTAGTGATGACGACGATGACGGCAGCGACTATGACGCTGAAGGAAAAGAAAAAAGGCGGTGGTCCAGAAAGACGCCGCAGGGGTCTAACCCCAGAACAATCAGACCTGGCAAATGTCCTGGCGGAAGCCTTCGTGGTAAACACAAAACGACCAGCGGAGGCACCACCGCTTTTTGAAGGAGAAAAGCACCAAGATGTGCACATTTGGCTTCAACAATGTATCGATTACTTCGACCGAAATCCCCACATTTGGAGAGATGACCGGGAACGGGTCATATACGCCCTCAACCGTACCAAGGGAAAGGTAGTAACACCATACACAATATGGTACCGAAGAAAGATGGACGGGCTACAGGGCGAAACCCAAAATCGGAATTTTCGAAGTTGGACCCGCTTCTCGTACGAAATAGGAAAGGCCTTTGCGCCCTACAAGAAGGACGACAAGCCCTGCGGGACATGAAGGAAGTAAAATACAAGGCAACATTCAAACCTACCTCCGAATCATGCACAACCTGAACAACAAAGCCAATATGACAGGTGAATCATGGAGAGAGGCAGTTGAAAGAAACTTGCCCGAAGACATCCTCACCCGCATCTCCTTCCAGAAGTTCGACACCGACGAGGAATGGGAAGATGTTGTAATAGAAGCCGGCCGGGCAGAAGAAGACCTTCAGTACCGAAAAAAGTTACTGAAAGAAGGCAGTTCCCGACACACCTCCTCTAAGGATACAAAAGATAAATCCTCAAGAGACGAAAGACCTGATAAGCCACGAAGAGATAAGGCTTATATAAAAGGAGGTGGGGGACCCTCACGAAAAAGGAAACGTGAGGACCACAAGTCGGAACGGCCGACTAAGAAATTAGGAGGAAGTGCTCCGATCACACACTCGAATTGGTCTGAAGCACACCAAGGAATCTCGCAAAGCGTTATAGATGCGAGAAAAAAGGACAACAATTGCACGAGATGTGGAAAAAAGAACCACACATATAAAACGTGCTATGGGAACATTCAAGTATCAGCGGCCACAGTTAGCCGAAGGCCACTAAGAATGGGCCCAAGTCGAGCAAGGTCTATCAAGCCACCTAGACCTCCTCGAAGACCCGCACAGGCTGGACAGGTCAGAACCACCAGCCGGTTGTGGGAATTAGGTGAAGACGAAGAAATCACATAAGTCTTCACAAAGGTACCGACAACGACGGTGTTCGGGTAGTCTAGTAGACACATGGTCTCTAGGAATCGAAATCAACGGCAAAACAGGGACCGAAGCGAGGAAAGCAACCATACGGGACGACCTGAGTGGGAGTACACGCGTCCCTCTTGCTGAGACAAGGGGATTAATAAAGAGCAATGGTTACATTGGCGGCGCCTCTACGCTTCCCAAGGTAATAACGTATGTTTCGCCCCAATGTGCCGGACACATGCTTGTTTGGGTAGTCAGGCACGTGACCTGGAATCTGAAAGGTCTCCGATAAGGACCAAAACCTAGACAGGAAACAGACAGCACCAAGGGTACCGACGGGAGCGACAGTAGGGCTAAGATGAAGGACATGGAGAAATGAGCGAGGCGCATCTTCGACCAGTGAGTACAAGAGCTCTAGACCTCACCTCTATCTACTACTTCTTAGGTGCCGCGCTGGTACCGAACGGGCACCCGATAAAATGAGGACACTGTCTACGGTTAAGCGAGGGTGGATAATAAGCCCGGGAAGGTTATCAAAGGGACAGCCGACCAGCCCTACGCACCCGGCTCTTGTCCCCATGATATCTGGACGATGGCAGAGACCCCCAAGTTTGGTTCCACAGGTAGAAAAAGTGGAAGGTATGGGAACTCCTCGGCAGGAGGTAAAGACCGCTAGTAGTGGGCTGCCCGATATACCAAGAACATTTCAGTTTGTCTGAGGAGACCTCAATGGTCGAAACCGTGCGGGCATGGTAACAAACACCTTGTTACACAATGCCAAAACGAAAGCCAGAAGAAGATCGCGGACAGCCGCGAAGACGCAAGCTTTACGCGTCTCTACCAAAAGATATTCCTGCCCTGAGGGAGACGCCTACCTCTTTTTAAACCATAGGCGACAAAAAATTAAAGTCCTATTGGACTCAGGCTCTAATGTGTTCGTCATCAATCAAAGATTGGTACAGGAACACCGATTACCGTTCACACAACGGTCGGACGCGGTCAAGATTTATGGGTTTGATGGGACCGCAGCAGTCTCCGGAGGGAAGTTTTACACCCATCCCTTATGGTTAGAAATAGGAAGAAATAAACATCTGTCTGAGATAACCTGCGAAATAGCAGAACTTGGATCGTACGGGATGATCATACCATTCGGCTGGTGGCATGAGGAACATCCTATATCCCACATTGAAGACCCAAAAAGATGGTCGTTCGACGCAAAATGTTGCGAAAAATGTGTGGAGGAAGACGAAGGAATAGCCGACATGTTCGAATACGATGAGACGGTAGTCTTTGACGAAAACGCTGCCTATATTGGAAGAATTGGCACTAGTGAAAGTCCCGACGATATAGTCTTGGGATCGCTACCTCAAGAATATTGGCGACACAAGGACCTATTCTTGCCTCAGACAGCGGAAAAGTTGGCGCCCCGGAGGACGTTCGATCATGAAATCGAACTAAAGGACGACGCGAAAGCGCCCTGGGGTCCAATATACCCCTTGTCAGAAAAACAGCTTGCCGCATTAAGGGAATACCTTAAAATGATGATGGATCAAGGAAAAATCACAAGAAGCAAATCCCCAGCAGGCGCACCAGTGCTGTTCGTGCCAAAACCTGACGGCAAACTTCGGTTAGTTGTAGACTACCGAAACCTCAACCGTATTACGGTTTTGAACAAGCACCCGCTGCCACTGATGTCCGAACTAAGAGATCGGGTAGCTGGGGCTAAGATTTTCACGAAGCTTGATCTGAAAGACGGCTATCATCTGATAAGAATTAAAGAGGGAGACGAGTGGAAGACAGCTTTTCGAACTCGATACGGCCATTACGAGTACAAGGTGATGCCTTTCGGGCTCGTTAATGCTCCGGCAACCTTCCAAGACATGATGAACCAAGTCCTGCATGAATTTTTGGACTACGGAGTGGTCTGCTATTTGGATGACATTTTGATATATTCAAAGGATGAAAAAAGCCACGTTGAGTTAGTCGATCAAGTCTTGCAAAGACTCGCAGACTACCAACTAGCTGTATCCTTGAAAAAGTCAGTCTTTCATGTTCAAGAAGTAGAATTCCTGGGATATATGGTATCTGTCGAAGGAGTGGCTATGAGCACGAGGAAAGTCGATTCCGTATTGAGTTGGAAATCGCCGGCGTCGGTAAAAGAAGTCCAGATATTCATTGGATTTGCCAATTTTTACCGACGATTTATACGAAGTTTCTCCGGAGTGTGTAAACCTATAACGGAGACACTAAAAGGAAATCCAAAGGATTTTCATTGGGGCGCTGAGCAAGAATCAGCGTTCAAAGAGCTAAAGCATCGCTTTACGACTGCGCCCATTCTACAACATTTCTACCCAGACCGGGAAACGGTGGTAGAAACGGATGCAAGCGACTTTGCCCTAGGATGTGTCTTGTCACAATTCGTGGAAAAAAGGCTACATCCTGTTGCCTTCCACTCACGAAAGTTGAACTCGGCAGAACGCAACTACGAAATCCATGACAAGGAACTGCTTGCAATCCTAGAAGCGTTCAAAGAATGGAGACAATATTTAGTCGGCACGGAAAAACCTGTGACGGTTTACACCGATCATCAAAACCTACAATACTTCCTTACTTCCAAGGTTTGGAGTGGACGCCAAATCCGGTGGGCTCAGAAGCTAGCGGAATACAATTTTAAGATTGTTTACCGACCAGGGACAAAAGGCGGAAAGCCAGACGCCCTAAGTAGACGGCCGGAGTACCGTCCTGAGGAGGGAGCTACGCATCGCGAGCAAACCGTTCTGAAACCAGAACACTTCCAAGTAATGCTGTTGGCACTACAGGAGGAGAAGGAAGAAGGATTAGGGAAAGAAGTACTGGGCTGGAGCGATGAGAAAGACCTGGCGTTGAAGCCAGAGACGAATACCTCGGACAAATACATCCGAGTAAGACGCTTGAACCACAAGGCGAGGTTACCCACTAAAGGTTCAAGAATGGCAGCCGGACATGACCTCTATGCCATAAGCGACGCCATTATCCCTAGACGAGGACAAGCGCTACTCGATACTGGAATAGCAATAAGCCTACCAGCAGGGAACATATGGACGAGTAGCGGCCCGTAGTGGTCTTGCAGTACGCTCCGGAATCTCGGTTGGCGCAGGTACGATAGACGCCGACTATACGGGAGAACTCAAAGTCTTGCTTTATAACCACAAAGATGTTGACTGCCAGATCCGGGAAGGAGACAGAATGGCACAACTCATCGTGGAAAAAATTGACACGTCCGATTTAATGGAAGTCGATGAATTAGACGAGACTGAAAGAGGAGCCCAAGGTTTCGGAAGTACAGACATCGCTACAAGAAGTTTGACGATAAAGGAACAAGAACCCATCATATGTCAGCTAGAAGCATCGGCAGACAAAAATTTGTCCTGGTACGACATCGAAGAAATACCAGAGAAAATATTATTATCACGGCCATGCTAAGACAAAAGACTATGAAAAGGTTTAATCCTGAGTTCCTTGAACAACTTCTTGAGGCGACGCTGTCGGATAGAGACTGGCTAAGACGACGAGAGGACTTGTCGAACTCCGAATTGAAGGAAAAGAATTCCCTAAGAACTGGACATTAATTGACGACCTCCTATACTATAAGAATCGTCTATTCGTCCGGACAACCAAGCGTTGTACACCAAGATAGCGAAGGATGCCACGACGCAAAGATAGCGGGACATTTCGGCCAAGAAAAAACCCTTGAAATCATCATGAGAGATTTCTACTGGAAAGGACTAGCCGAATGGGTCAATGACTACGTACGGTCCTGTGACGAGTGTCAACACAACAAGTCACCACGACATGCGAAATACGGATTGTTGCAGACTACAGACCCCGTTTACGGCATGGTCATCGATATCAGTAGACTTCATCACTCAGCTACCGGAATCACAAGGTTGTACACAGATCATGGTAGTTGTTGACCGATTTACGAAAATGGCACATTTTCTTGGGTTACAAACTACAGCGACGGCAAAGGATGTCGCAAATACATTCTTAAGGGAAGTTTGGAAGCTACATGGCTTACCGACGGAAATCATTTCGGACATGGACTCTAAGTTTGCGGGGGAATTTTGGGAATCCTGTGTAAGGCGTTGGAAATAAAGCGACGAATGTCGACCGCGTATCATCCACAGACGGATGGACAAACAGAAAGAACCAACCAAGTGCTGGAAGGATATCTTCGAAGTTTTGTCAACTACGACCAGGACGACTGGTATCAGTTGCTACCGCTAGCGGAAAACAGCGTACAACAATTCTGCGACCAACGCCATGGAATGTCCCCTTCTACGCAAACTATGGGTTCCACCCCCAGACAGAGTGGATGAAAGAACGTGAGGTTCAAAACCCCGGCGCTCACCCTATACGCGAACTGGATTAAGACGATACATGAACAAGCGAAGAGCTCGCTTGAAAAACACAGGAAGGAATGGCGAAATACTACGATCGGAAAGCCAAAAACAACCTGAGTTTAATATTGGCGACAAAGTTATGTTAAACGCAAAAAATATACGCACTAGACGGAAGTCGAAAAACTAGCGCCCAAATTATATGGGCCGTTCCAGATATTGGAAAAAAGAGGCAACCGAGCGTTTAAACTAAACATTTCCGATCGATGGAACATTCACCCTGTCTTCCATGTATCCCTACTCGAACCATATCGAGAATCGGTTCATCCAGACCGCAGACAACCTCCGAGGGAACCAGAGGAGGTTGAAGGGGATTTGCAATGGGAAATAGAGAAAATTGTCCGAAGCGAAATACGGACATATAGGAAAAGGATCAGCAATCGTTACCGGCAGGTACGAGAGCTATGGTATTTTGTGAAATGGCAGGGTTGTGCGGAAGATGAAAATACTTGGGAACCCGCTACGGGCATGAAAATGCTGAGGAAGTAGTCGGAGAGTTTCATCGAGACAACCCGGAGATGCCAGGGCAGGAAGAAGTAAGACGATGAGGAAAAGGTTTTCCTACGGTGGACAAGCAAACGCCGGAAGGTTTTTTACCCTGACCACATCGGGTCTTAAAAGGAATTTTGTTAAATAAAAGATAATTAAGAAAGGTGCTCGAGGCGAGACCTTGTAGGAGGGAGCTCATGTTAGGCATAAAGAAAATGCACAGACCTCTCGGTAGGGTAACTGCGCACAGACCCTCATTATCGAGAGCCTAACACCCCCTCCGGCCCCGTCTGGGGCCCGCACGTCCTTAGCGAGATTTCGAAGAGTTGCGTCCCATGACTATAATGTCATATCAATGAAGCCCACTTCATAACACCATATACGTCGCTGCCGTCCGTCCGACCGGAAGCTGTTCGCAGGATATATAGGAGGGACCTCTGGGTACCTCTGAGAAGTGGAACGGAGGAAATCCGTCAGAGGCGCATTGAGTTACTAGGCTTCAAAGTTAGGCATCCTAACTATGGGCCGAAAGTAACGGGACGTTTTCGGTTCAAAAATCCGCAACTACTCCTACAGTCCCAGAGGCCATAGGGGATAGATTTGACACCAATACCTATCTGAAGGCCGCTGTATGTTGGTTGGTCCTGGAGACAGGATCCCTCGAGAGGTGATTCTCTTTGAGGCGAGGCGGACCGAGGGGAAGCTGCTCAGACTCAGAAGACCTAATAGGCGGTAGACTTAAGAGTGTTGGCACACCGTCTACGCAGCCTGCATTATGCATAGGTACCCGACGCATACGCTGGCCACTATGTGAAATCGGAAGAGACTACTGGAACGATAGTCAAGACGACTGAAGTTTCAGACAGGAGTCTACTCGTCTCTATAAATCGAAGACCGGTCATTCGAGGATAATCACGCATCCTACGATTAGACGGAAAAGAATTTATGAGAACGAAGATGGTGTGTAAGAGTTCAGGGTCAAACAGTGTTCGCACTTGTTAAGACTATGAGACGTTAGCGTACAATCTTGGGAAAGGTACTTAGTTATAGGAGGATTAGAAGTAGTCCGCGAACACTCAGACGCGGGATATAAATATCGAAGTGCCTCCCAAGCTTTTAGACATCATCAAGCAACGGAGAAGAGACCTTAACAATATAACATTGTTTTACCTACGAATCTTTATAAAATTATTTTCTTATCGATTAAGCGAGTTCTTAGTAGTCATAAACGAAAAGAACGACCCCGAGCCTTCTAGACAAATCTCCGTCTATTACGAAAGATTCAGGCCTAAGTCTTCTCGACAATTATTCAGAGTCGGCTTCCGCCTAAC